>JAKVQX010000011.1:0-63353 GCA_030463015.1 Geotrichum citri-aurantii
GAAACCCACCAGGATCGTCACTACAGTGTGTTAGAAAAAGTGGGAGGGCATGGCGGAACTTTGTGTGTTTTCTTATATAACTAAACCAAAGACTTTTTGAAGACAAACCTAGCGAAAACTAACACTCAAAAATTGTCAAGTATTTTAAATCAATTAAATCAATTAAACCAATTAAATCCTTTAGTTCTTCAAGAGGGTCTCTAAATTTATTTGCAATTTTATTGTTGATTATATTGAAGTCTACATAAAATTCAACTGTGCTTGCAAGTTAAAGTTACTAGCCGTTTTTAAAGATGAAGAATATTTGAGGAAAAAAAACTCGTTTCGTATCACAAACCTTTTTTTTTTTGCTTGAAAACTAATAACACAGTCTGATTTATCATGGATGTCAAATAATTGAATAAAATGATACTAAAACAAGCTTTAAGTTGAAAAAGAACTACTCAATAGCGCTAAAAAAATAAAAAAACAAGATAAGCTCAAACTGGTAGAAATGAATGAGAAAAAAGAGTCCTAATGAAAAAAATTAATGGATTCCCAAGGTAATTGGAGCTTGAAAGATCAGTTCCTTGATAACAATAAAATAATTAGATATACCATTATCTTATTCTGGAAAACCAAATGCCTATCCTAGAACTGGCTGGAGCTTTATGTATGAACCACCGAAAAAAAAGTGTAAACCGTGAAAATTTTCAATTAAGTCTATTTGGTTGATTTACATCTAATTAAAAACAAAAAAACAAATGCTTACTTTGAAGTAGCAGGTCCCGATAACACACCCAAAACTTTATCAAACAATGCACTCATGCTAGCAACGCCCAGTTCAGAGTCTTCAAACACGTCGTTAAATGAGTCGATTGTCACAAGTTCAGTGACTGCGTCAAAGTCAACTGACTTAACGACAGGTCTGCTCTGCTGTTTGGAGTAGAGAGCACTCAGAGAAGCCTCAAAGCCATCAATAAGATCAGCCTGAGGAGCAGCATCACCCTCGCTGTCAGCGCTTGATTGAATAGTGATGAGGCGAGAGTTAGTGTCCAAAAGTCTAAACTTGGGGCTCGAAGATCCTGGAACATGACTGATATTCGAAATAGGCACACTGTGTGTTGTAGTATAAATAGGGACGGGAGATTCAGTAGACAGCAAAAATATCCGCGATTCAAGAGTAGAATCTGGTAACTTGATGCAGTTGGCAGCAAGCGCAATCAAACCTTTGGTGGGATCAACGTCAATAAGTCTACCACCGTTTTGGTTAGAAATTAATCTAATAGACCACTTACATTTGCTATTGACCAGATCATACACCGCAAGTCTGGTTTTTGCTAGCACTATTAAATGACTATCGACAATCTTTAACCATCTAATGCGCGAGCCGAGAATGTTGGGCAGCACTTTGACAATTTCAAAGCTAGTAGCATCAACAACGTATAGAGTAGTCTCAAAGCCGAGAATGATCATACTGCTGTCTGAAGACCAAGCAATTGAAGCACCGGAAGAGTTACTGGCAAGAGGAGCAAGCACCTTACGAACTGACCACGAAATTTGTCTGATAGGCGTTGCGCTTTTAGCACCCTTAGAGGTCTGGATTTCTCTTAAAACTTCTGGTCTCCATAATCTAATACCACCATTCTCACAGCATGTCAAAAAAGCATGACCCTTATGGAAAGAGGAGTCAGCAGAAACAATGTCTAAAATAGACTTGCCGTTGCCGTGAGGAAAAGCCACTCTGGTTGTAAGGGCCCACTTGCCATCAGCTTGATTGTACTTCCAGAACTTCAAGTTGACCTGCTTGTCATTTGCAGACAGGAGATCTTCCAGTTGAGGCGGCAGATATTCATCAACCGTAGCCATCCATTTACCATCCTTAGTAAATGCAACATGCTTGACTTTAGGGTCTGTAATTTGTTTTTCAATTCTAACCTTACCAGTTTGAATTGTTGAAGCAATCGCAAAAGTAGAAACTTGTTGATCTTGCACGGTGTCGTAAATTTGTATCGATGATCCACTAGCAGTGGGAATATAAGAATGACCGGTTAGTGGGTTAATATAGTGTGGCGCAGTGAAGTCAGGAACTTTATAGTTGTCTTCGACATTCTTGTACTTCTTGCGTGCGGGAAGTCTGACAAAATCAGCGTTCAGACCAGCCACCTGTAGTCTACTCATCAAATCAATAGCAGACAGAACAATCATTTCACCGTTGCTCAGATACAGCGCATACAGCTCATTTGAAGAATCAACAGTAATGGAAAGAATATCACCATTCAGTCTTGGCAGCAACTGACTTCTGCTAGTTTCGAGTTGCCAAAAGGCCAATACACGCTCCTTACCACCGGAGATAATGTAGTTATTGTCGAGAGAAAAGGAAAGCGCGCTAACGGCGTCAATATGCCACTTGAGTGCGTGGGGTTGAGAGTGTTTTCCAGAGTCGTTGAAAACATTGTAGTAGACATCAACAACACCAGACACGGATCCAACAGCCAATATTCCGTCGTTAGACACTGCAAGACTGGCACTCCAACGAGTTCTCTGTACTTTGACAATATCACCAGCAAGCTTGTAGTCAGAATCCAATCCACCGACATGAATAGTCTCAATCTTATCTTTCAGGCTACTCAAAGCAAAACATTTACCAGAGTGCGAAATAGCCCAAGCGCGAGAATGCTTAACCGAAGCGATCACCGTAGTGTCAAAAGGTTCCGTCTCTTCGTCAATATTTCTATGCAAATCGACGATCTTAATAGTATTTTTTAATTTACCGACTAAAAAGATGAATCTGTCATCAGATAAAATGTTGATGATCTTAATAATAGGGATGTCGAAATTGATCTCTTTTTCGATGGACTTTGACTCGAGATCGACAATAGAGACAAGGCCAGTTTTGCGAGCAACCCACACCTTGTCATCGCTGTTAAGATAAATATCGACAATATCAGTAGTATCGAGAGGAATGCTCTTCACACATTGTCTAGTTGCGAACAAGTACACGCGAAGTTCAAGTGATGTGAGAATGATAATGAACTTCTTTGACGGCGTGAAAATAGGTCTGACAAAAGGAAGAACACCACCGGTGATTTCCGAAATTGAGAACTCCGATAAGGGCTCAATTTTGGACTCTTCCACAGACTTGCTTCTGTCACTGTCGCTATCCATTATAATAATTTCCTGCTAATTAGCGTTGATGGAAAATTTTCAAAAAAGGTCGTTGGAAGGAAAAGATCAAAGAATTTGGGAAGAAAAAATTCGCTATGAAATATTATGTCAGCTGGGAGTTGGGTAAGGGTCGACCTCAAAGGAAGTCAAAAAAAAAAAAAAGTCCAAATTTTTATTAAAAAACTTCCCATCCACAATCAAAACACACGAAAAAGCATTTCAACAAGGCACTTTTCATACAACACTCACAAAATGATTATTCCTGTTCGTTGTTTCTCTTGCGGAAAGGTATGTGGGTTTTTTATAATTCTATGAAAGTTTTTGTAACATTTGTTAATGAAACGTCCAGGTTGTCGGTGATAAATGGGAGACTTACCTCGTCTACCTACAAGACGAGAACATGACTGAATGGTAAGTAGAGGCCTGTATGACGATGTTTGCGAACTATTACTAACGTTCCATGATAAGTGATGCGTTAGATAAGCTTAAGTTGAAGAGATACTGCTGCCGCCGTATGATTGTATGTTGATTTTGCGATGCCTATTATTTTTTCACGAATTATTCAGCCATACTAACTTACTTTAGCTCACTCACGTCGACCTGATTGAGAAATTCCTTCGCTACAATCCTTTAGAGAAGAAAGAGTTTTAACTTTCTTTTCTATTTCCCATTCTTGTTTGTCATATGCTTTGTATTTATAATGTTGTGTAGTTTTCATGTCCATGCTGAGAAGCTCCTCTAGAATTCATTTTTTATTAGTCTAGTGAATTATTAGTAACGCGTAAAGGGTATGGAACGTGCAGGCTGTTGCAAGAAAACATGGATACTATATTGCTACAGTTTTTTTTTGTTCTTCTTTTTAAAAAAAATTACTTCTGTATGTCAAGCAATATTTTCAATTTTCTATTGCTATGTAGAGGGATTAAAACCTACAAGGCACCAGAAATATCACGGTAAAGAAAGTATAACGTTTGTCTTTTTAGTTTTTTTTTGGCTCAGTTTTATGGAGGCGAATATTTTCACTTCCCAATCTTGTTTTTTCCTATCACACCATAAAAATTTTACATTTACCTTCTTCAACCCACTATATCACCATCACCTTGCCACTATACCAATGCCTGGACTCGGCCTAGTAGCGTCAAATCAGGTATCAATTTTACCACAGCGTCTGATACGGCCAGTGTTGAGAGGTGCATGTTCTGGGTCTCTTGTTTCGACCTTGGAGCGTCATGTATTTGCCGGACATTCGGTACGCCTATCTCAACGCTCACTTCATACCAGATCCACTCTTATCAGAGCTACGCTTTCACCCAGAAGCCCTCAGGGCCCTTTCACTCGAAATGTTAGTCGTTCTGCTAGTTTGTCTTCTCGAAGAGCGCTGTCATTTGGTCCAGCAAAAATGATTAGATTTATGCGGTTTCCTGTGACAGCAGCAGGCAGTGCGATTGTCGGCGGTGCTGCTTATGTCAATTATAAAGTGCAAGAAGTTTCTTCATACACATCTGAAAAGATTTCACAAGCTACCGAATTTGCCACAGAGCTTTTTGACGGTGCTAAGGGAGTTGTCGAAGGAATAGAAGTTCCTGACTTTGGTCAGTGGTTTGACTCTTTAAAAGCAAAAGAGAACACAGACGACAAATCCTATAGTTCTGGCAACACAGAAAATGATTCTAATTCTAATAATAATGGAGGTGATGATCCAAAGTCAAAAATCGCAGCCGCAGCTGCGGCTTTTGGCGGCGCTTTCAGTCTTGATAACGGCTCAAATGAGAATGGTAAAGACGACCAAATCATGATTCTCACCAAAAAAATGATTGAAATTAGGGGCATTTTGCAACAAGTTCAACAAAGTGATACCATCCAGCTGCCATCGATTGTTGTTATCGGTTCTCAATCGTCGGGAAAATCATCGGTTTTGGAAGCCATTGTCGGTCACGAATTTCTCCCCAAAGGAGCCAATATGGTTACTAGAAGACCTATAGAACTCACTCTGGTCAACACCCCTAACATTGCTGCTGAGTATGGAGAGTTCCCCGCTTTAGGTCTTGGAAAGATCACTGATTTCACGCAAATTCAAAAGACTTTGACAGATCTCAACCTCGCTGTTCCTGAAACTGAGGCAATTTCTGATGAACCTATCCAACTTCGCATCTGCTCGCCCACAGTCCCTGATCTTACTCTTATTGATTTACCTGGTTTTATTCAGGTTGCTGCTTCTGACCAGCCTGAAACTCTTAAGCAAAAGATCAACTTGTTGTGTGAAAAGTACATTCAATCTCCGAACATTATTTTGGCCATTTCCTCTGCTGATGTCGATATGGCTAACTCCTCTGCATTAAAGGCCAGCCGCCGCATTGACCCTCGCGGCGAGCGTACTATTGGTGTCATCACCAAGATGGATCTTGTAGACGCCAATAAGGGTTATCAAATTCTTCATGACAATAATTACCCTCTTCAAATGGGATATGTTGGTGTCATTACTAAGACTCCATCTACTAGTCTTTTTAGAAGAACCTCTAATATAACATCTCTTGTCTCTCAAACCGAACAAGCATTTTTTTCTCAGCATCCGGAGTTTGAAGATTGCACTGTCGGAACCTACTCACTGCGAAGAAAGCTCATGACAGTCCTTGAAAAGACTATGGCTGCGAGTTTACAACCAACTAGTATTGCCATTAGACAAGAGTTGGAGGAAGCCTCATATCAGTTCAAGGTGGAATATAATGACAGAATTTTGACTCCTGAAACTTATCTGGCTGGTTCTGTCGATGCCTTCAAGCTTGCTTTCAAACAGCTCAACACTCAGTTCGGTCGTAATGAAGTTCGCAACTTGCTCAAAGCAGAGTTAGATCAAAAGGTTTTAGATCTCTTGGCACAAAGATACTGGAACAAACCCATGGACTATAAAGATTCTTATGGTGTTCATGTCAATGAACACCCGTTATCAGAACTTCCTATGGCTGATCCTACGGACCTTTATTGGTTAAGAAAGCTTGATGGTTCTACATCCAGTCTGACAAAGCTTGGCATCGGCAGATTATCCACCAATCTGGTAATTAACGCTCTGACCTCAGAAATGAAGCACCTAGTCGACAGTACCAATTTCAGAAACCATCCTTTTGCGCGTGAAACTATTGATGATGCTGTGTCAGGTATTCTTAATTTGAGGTTTTATTCTACATCCGATCAAGTTGAGAACTGTATCAAGCCTTACAAGTATGAAGTCGATGTTGAAGATAGGGAGTGGATTAAGTCTAGGGAACACTCATACAACCTGTTAAAGGAAGAGCTCCGCCAGTGTGACGACGCTTTCTACAAGATTAAGAAAACTATTGGTGGCCATAAACTAAATCAAGTTTTCAAGTTTATCGAAAGTACAAGAAAGAATGGTCCTATTACTCTCCATGAAGGTTCTGATATGTTTGGCTTTTCTCAACCCTTGATTGCGAAAGGTCGTGAGGCTTTGTTTCTTAGAGATAGAGCTGAAATCATTAAAATGAGACTAGCAGCAATCAAGTCGCGACAGTGCAAATCCAAGGAAAACAAGTACTACTGTCCTGAAATTTTTCTTGATGTTGTCGCTACTAAATTAACCCAAACAGCTGTTTTGTTTCTTAACGTCGAGCTTCTCTCTGACTTTTACTACAACTTTCCTCGGGAACTTGACACCAGACTTGGAACTCAGCTAACGCATCAACAGGTTGAAGCTTTTGCTAAAGAGGATCTCAAAATTAAGCGACATGTCGAACTGCAACAACGCAAGGAATTACTGAGGATGGCACTAGATAAAATTGAAAGTGTTATTGAGTTAGAGAAGTCGCGAGTTAGAGAGGGCACGTTGTCTCTTAATGGAAACCATCACACTGATCATAGAAGTCCGTTCCGTCGTAACAGAGGTTTATAATTTTTCACAGCATAATTTAGTTTTTTTTAATTATTATAAGAGGGCCTTTGTGAGCTATGCCCAAGAAAAAAAAAAAAAAAAAAAAAAAAAAAAAAAAAAAAAAAAAAAAAAGGCATTAACACCATAGTAAGAACCTATTGAAATATAAAGACGTGTGCGTATCTGTCAAAACAAAAAAGATGAAAAATTGTGATAAATTTGATGACTAAGCTACGCCGTTTTTTTTTTTTGCTTGTTTGGAACATCTCAAATTTCAACTTCTCCAAAACAAACACCAAGCTGCCGCTGGACTGACCTCTCTATTTACAGCACTTGAAGAGCAGTCTGAACCCGCAAAATGGAATCTGAAGAATCTTCGTATTCTAATAAATCCAAAACTTCTATTGCGCATTTGCTTGACAACAGTTCCGAACAATCCACTAGTGACAGTAAACGCGAGCTCAAACTTAACAATATACTGAACCATTCAACTCCCCCGTCTCCTTCCTCTACACAAGCGCTAAAACAGAATCAGCAAAATGACTCAACGGTACTTTCTTCTGTAGCACAGTTGGCTGAGGTTTCTGAGGAGTTGGATTCACAGACATCTAACGTTCTTACCCAGCACCCGTCTTCGATCTCTACGTCGGTTTTAGCCTCAAAAGCTGAGTCCGCGCCTTTCGTTACTCCAGTCGAGAACGAAATATCAGCTGAACTTGAAAGTGGATTCGGTTTTTCTGTTGGCTTAGATGGTAAAAAAAAGCGGGGTAGACCGCGATTGCATCCTGAAGTTTCCAAAGTCAAGAAATCAACGCGTGGGAGACCGAGATCTGAGACTTCTAAACGGGCATTGAAAGAAGCTGCAAAAGTAGCTGCTCAAACCAGCACGGGTAGTACAGAGAATGAAAATGAAATCCCATCAGTAAACGACTCCAATGAGTCTACGGTTATTACACAAACATTTCAACAACCACAAGATGATGCCGTTCTTGTCAAAGAAGTTGTATCGGAGCTAACGACGGTCGGGACGGTCGAAAAACCAACTTTAGATATCGAAAATACTTCTCAAGTACAGGAGTCTGACGAAAATAGCGCGTCTGCACAAACGACAGTTACTAAACGCAAAGCTTCTGAATCAAGCACACCTATTTTATCAGAGTCGAAATTAAAATCAAAAAAAATCAAAAAGGAAAAATCTTTAGATAAAAAGCAAGCCAACAATATTTCAACCGCTAGTCCCTTAAATCCAATCGACTCCGGTGCGCACGCTAGTGAGGCAGAGGTTGACGGTTTCAGTAGTCACACAGCGCCTCCGCCTAAAAAAAAGAGAACAACTGACAACTCCAAGAGGATTAGAAAAACGCCTAATGGGACAAATGATTCATACCAACAGAGTCATGATTACCACAAAGATGAATCCAATTCGTACTGCATTTGCCGGAAAGGTGAAACTGGTGAATGGATGATTGCATGTGATAAGTGTGATGAATGGTTCCACGGATCTTGTGTTAATCTGACAGAGTCAAAAGCACAACTTTTAGTTAAGTACGTTTGCTCTAAATGTACTGAATCTACGCAACTTACGTCTATTTTTAAGCGGAAATGCCGGTTACCTGGTTGTGATCTTCCTGTTGAATACGAAAAGCATGGAAAAAGTGAAACTAACCCCACACCTATTTCAAAATATTGCTCAACCGATCATGGCGTCCAATTCTTTAAAAACCTTATTAACAAAGCGCCAACCCAAAAAGTTTTTGATCCCAATGTTCTCACTTCATCTCAACTGGGAGCATTCATTAATAGCTGTAAGTCAGTCAAACAGTTTCACAGACTCGGTGCTAAGTTTCCGGCTGCAAAAATGCTTCCCTCAGAAAAGGAAATTGAAGCATCCTTTTCGGAATCAGATAAAAATCTTGTGAGTCAGTTGCAACTAAATTTTGATGATCTTCAAGAGAAGCTCAAATTTAATGAGCTCAAAGCGCAATTTATTGGTCAGTGTAAAGAACGCGCCAAAATAATTAGCGAGGAGTTGATAAAACAAGGTTTGCTTAATGGCGATGTTGATGAAGAACCTAAACGGAATAAGAAAAAGAAGAAACAGCCTAAATCGAAGCGAGATATTTGTGGCTACAATTATAAGCTCACTCTAGGGGACGAAGAATGGATTGAGTTCATTAACTCTGATCTCAATCAAACAATGCTTTCCCAAGATTTACGTCAGTTAAAAGAGCAGGATCGTGCTTTCACATGTCTGAATGACAAGCGAAAATGTTCCCGACATAATGGCTGGCAGTCTCTGTCAAGTGAGTTCTGTGCCAACATGGAACGTTTTTACACGATTGAGCAAGAGAAAATTAAGTCTCAAATTTCAGAGATTTATTACAAACAGCAAGTCCAGCTCATGACACTATCTGGTAATAAAAGTAGTGGTAATGATAATCAAACCATTACTTGCTAAATATCTTATAATTTATTTTATCAATGTCAAAGGGATTTTTCATGGTTTGGTGTGTGGCCGGTTCAGTGAAAAAATGGATAATCGTATTATTTTTCCTAAACTTTACAAGTTCCACAACCGGTGGTATAAAATCTTAATGGACAGTTGCACGATTGAGAATTCTTATAAAAAAAACATTTAATACAATGAAATTGATGAAATTTTGTCCCTAGAGGATGTAAAACTTAGCTTGAGTCTTATTTAGAGCATGATTCTCACATTTCCTGGGAAAAAAAAAAAAAAAAAAAAAAAAAACTAAGCTACCCCCAATTAATGTGAGCTAATTAAGCGTTTGATGTTTTCGAACCGATAACTAGATCTTGCATTTTTCAAATATTTTTCAATGAAACGCCTTTCAACTTTTTGTCACTCTAACATAGTCATCCTGCAAAAATACCAGAGAACTTTTTTTCTTTTCAAAAAACTGGCAGTGAGCAGATTTTCTTTTAATTTGATAGAAAATATGTGTGATGTTTTGCATTACACAACAATTACAAGTGCCAATTGGCATACTAATAATGAGATGAATAAAAACTTGTGTTAAAACCATAAGAAAGCTAAAAAAAACTTTCTAAATATTGATAATTTGAATGAAATAAGATAAATATAATAAACATTAGTGTACATAAAACTGTCCAACTAGCTTTCAGTGTTTTCGTCGTTTTCATTGACATCTTCCATTTCCTCGTCTTCTTTAACATCTTCCTCAGCAAAATGCACGCTTTCTTGGGCTGGCTTCCAAATCTGAACAATGTTATCCTCTCCTGCACTCGCAATAACCCAGGGGAGAGTAGGGTGCCAGTCCAAGGCACTAATCTTGGAGGTGTGCCCACCATGAACAAACAACAACTCAGCAACACCATCTTCATCTTCCTCAGGGTCATGAGCCCCAATTTTGCTCAAATCCCAAACCAGAACACGTCTATCGTAACCTCCAGTTGCAAGAACGGACTCATGATGAGGTGACCACTCCACACTAGTCACGCCGGCGGAGTGACCAATAAGCGAGTGAACACTAGTATCCATTCTACGCAAATCCCAAATAGCAGTTGTCTTGTCTGCAGAAGCCGTCGCCAGTAGATATTGGTTAAACGGGTTAAAAGAAACATCATAGATAGCAGAGAATCCTGCAGACTCTAAACTATCCTGAGCACCACCATTAAGAACAAGGGCTGCGGTGTTTTTCTGGGCAGTGGATTCATCTATGACTTTAGTTCCATTTGTGCCATTTAAATTTTCAGGGTCATTCTCGCCATTGCTGGAGGTAGCTTCATAGTTGTAGTGGTGAGCATTCTCCACACGAATTACAGAAGTGGAAAAGTCTGAAGAACGAGTATCAGAAATCACAAGAGATCCATCCTCAGAAACAGAAGCCAAAGCGGTAGGAATATGCGGACTCCATTTAACGCTTGTGACAGTAGCTGAGTGAGTCGAGTTTAGTGTGTGTTTGGGAGTTTCAACTGGAGCATTCACATCCCAAATAGCAACTGTCGAGTCCTCGGAACCAGTTGCAAGCAGCCCGGAAACCTTCGAATTCCAGCCCATAGCATTGCCAGCCTTCTTGTGATATTTCAGAATACGTGTTGAGGTGTTGCTCTCAGAAGGTACAAAATTAGTTGATGTCAGGTCGGGCAAACTAGTTTTGTATAAAAACACATCGCCTGAGTTTGTAATTGTAGCAATAGCGCTAGGATCGAAAGGGTTGTAGCGAGCAATATTGACTTCACCCACAGAAGCCTTTTCATTGACTTGACTTTCAATGAAGGATCTGTGTGGTATTTGGCTTAAGACGCGAACTTTTGGTGAGCGGGTAACTTGCTGATATGGGTCCTCAGCTGTGAGCAATGGCTTGGTAGGAATGTCAACGCCAATAAAGTTTATGTATTCAGTGGAACGTTGGCCAGTATAAGTTCCCGTTAAAAGCTGATAAGTCGTATAGTTAGGCCCGTTAAACATGGAAGAAGGTGTCGCAGAAAGACTTGAAGGAAACCATTGCAGGGTTAGAGTCGGCCATTCTAATGCTGAGGTGATTGTAAAGTCGTAAAGAAAAGGTGTATTTTTTTTCCACAGCTTGTACTCTAATAAAATAGTTAGATGAGACCATTGAACATTTATAAAGTAAGCAATCTATAGAGTGGCATACCCTCATTAATTATTTTCTGATTCAACTGAAGTTCTTCTTTCAGTTTATCATTTGAAGGCACTTGAGACTACAGTTAGCAAAAAAAAAGGGCCATTAACTAAAAACAAACCGAAACTTACAAAAAATGTCACTGTCTGAAGTTTTCGAAGCGGTGATATTGTTTGCACCGCTAATAAGTTTAGCCAATAACGCGTCAGAACTCATGATGCTGCCTTTTATGATGAAGGTGTAGGCTGGTAGAGGCCTTTGAAGATAAAGAAAAAGGAAAACGATGAAAATAATAAACAAAACCCAATGAACGCAAATGGGTTAGGGCCAGTTACATCTAATATTTTAAGTTACAAATTCTAGGCATTTGGGAATTCCCAGATCTCTGAGATTTGTCGACCATCAAGGCCCTGGAACTTTTCAAACTAGTCCTTGCCAGTGTTACGGGTGAAAGCTGTCAAAGAAAAAATTAATCAAGTATTTACAAAATTTAACAGAAGGGTAACAGCTAACAAAAGAATCAAAGTAAACAAAATAAATAAGGCATTACGATTGACAAGGAAAAGAAGAGAGTATTAGGAAAACATGAACTTGAAGGTGATTATGTGGCATATGATAATGACATTTAGTCGCCTCTGGTTCTCTTGGCTTGTCTCTTGCCAGTACCGAAAACCTTCTTGCCACGGTTCTTCTTCTGATGTCTCTGCTGTCTAGAAGGCTTCTCGACCTTTTGGCCAAGACCGTATCTGACGAGGCGGTAGCGGGGCTCAAACTTCTTGAGAGCATCAACAGAGTCGTAGATAAGACCGAAACCAGTGGACTTGCCGCCACCAAACTTAGTCTGCAAACCAAAAACAGAAACAGCGTCCTTCTCAGTGTTGTAGATACCAGCGAGCTTCTCACGGAGGTCATCCTTGGAGACGTTAGCACGGTTGGGGTGCAGGACGTCAATGACGAACTGGCGTCTTCCAAGAAGAGGGTTTCTGATGAACTTTCTAGTGCGGATAGTAACGGAATCACTCTGAAAAAAAAAAGGTGTGGTTAGAATGAAGAGCTTTTATAATTTTAACTTAGAATGCCTGTAAAAAGACTGATGTTTAGATTTAAAATGTTGATTCCACGAAGCTAAAAAGGCACATGTCTCAGAATATATAGTGAGAAAAACATCAAAAAACATCAAAAACAAACGTATAGCATTACAGCTACATTTCACAATAACATGGGCTTATTCAAAGGTTTTGAAAGAGGTTCTCATACCATTTTTTTGTGTTAGTCGAACTGAGATCAAATCTACTGTTGAAGTCAAATGTTGAAAATTGGAACTGAATAATTTTTCCCCTTGGCCTAAAATTTCCAGTACCCTACCTTGCATAAATTACAGTTAAGACTTGAGCAGAACGCGTTTTTATCACATACTTAACATGCATTATGCTAGGAATCAGTTTTTACTGGAAATACTGTAACAAAACTAAAAAAACCTTCCATACAGGGTTAGGCCTGATTTTTCCAGACTGAAAGTTTCTTAGGACTCTCAAGTTCCTATTCGGGAGAATAACAGTCTCATTCAGTTGGTTTTCAATCACGTGAGGAGGTAGTTAGCCTTTAAGCCTTTTAAATGAAAAAAGTACATGTCTTATCTATTAAACCATGTATATATGGTTTGCCAACTGAGTAGCATTTTTATGAGTATTTACGTGCTCTCATTTGAAAGAAAAAAAAACATTAAATACAGACCTGAATAAAAACTTATAGTGTAAATTATATAGAACCAAGTGTAATAAAAAAACAGAGCTTAAACCTTTGAAATCAAAAAGACGAAAAGTTCACAATGCTTTTTCAGCATTTTCTATTAGATCCTACTTGTAAGCTAGATCAATGGTTTTTCTTAGCAAGTATAGACTGTTCTGAACAAGTAATATAAAAAGCAAATTGTAACAGGTTTTCTCTACCTTTTCATTGGTTTTTAAACAAGACCAGGTCTTTATTGGTTGGTTTGTCTCAGCGCAAACTTTTGGGGTTTCAAGCTCATAAACTGTGAAATGTCTATTGCATCTACCTGATTATCAATTGGGGATTAGATATCTTGAGTAAATCTCAAGCTTGTTGAGCTCCCTTAAATCTACTGTGTGACCTGCTTTAACTTTTTGGAGTGAAAACTTGAACAAAAAAAATTGATAGTGAAGATAAAATTGGTGCTTTAGCACCTGAAAAGCCTTAACGTAAAAGTAAAAAAGCTTTTGCGAACTAATTGATATATATAGTATTAAGAGGGGGTTTTTTTTTTTGTTTATAAATATTTGATCGAACTTTTTAAAGCTACCCCAGTTTATTGTGTTTCAAAATCATAGAAAAACTGTTAAAACTTTTAATTGTGTAAATTTTTAATGACAACTTTCTGATTTTTTTTTTGATCAGTGTTTAACTAATGTAGGAAGTAAAAAGGTGAAAACACTTCACAATCGCTACTATTTCTTCTACTAAATACAAATTTGTGCACCATGGTATTATCTGCATCTAACCGTCACACAGTGTTGGCCTTTCACCTTTCTAAGCCAACGCTGATACAGATGTAACAGTAAAAAGATCTTTTTCAGCCGTGCCTTTATGGAAACTCACCTCCCAAAATTTCTTTCATTCCTCCTGATGGCAACACCGGTTTTTTTTGTTTGTAAGGCACTAGCTACAATCATTTTCAACATAACAAGTTTCAAACGCATCGGTCATTTTCTCGCAAAAGCAATACTCACTATAGCCTACTTTTTTGCGTTACAAAAAAATGGGTTCTGGTCAAAGCAAGCCCAGTGTCGATGACAATGACAAGGAAAAATTAAAATTTGACGACTATTGTCATGAGAATATGAATTATTATGAGCTTCTGGGAGTGGAAAAGTCAGCCTCGGATTCAGAATTAAAAGTAGCTTACAAAAAAGTGGCTCTTAAATTACATCCAGACAGAAATTTCAACAACATTGATGAGGCTACTGCATTGTTTGCCAAGGTGCAGGCAGCATATGACATTCTATCAGACCCACAGGAAAGAGCTTGGTACGATTCGCATGGCCTAGGGCAAGAAATGGAGAATAACAGTGATGGGAAAGATTTTGCAGAAGCTCCTAATGATGTTACTACTACGCATGACTTGCAAGCATACTTTGATCCCTTGATTTACTATAATTCATCAGACGACATTGAGAGCATGTTTAATGTTATTGGTAATTTGTTTCATCAATTGGCCAAAGAAGAACTGATAGCTTTATACGGTACATTAGATGGTCAAAATTTTGATTTGTACCCTTTTTTTGGCGACTCAAAATCTGATTGGCAAGCCGTCACCAAAAAGTTTTACGATGCCTGGTTAGGATTCTCAACAAACAAAAATTTTGATTGGCACAATATTTATAAAGTCAGCGACGGATCTGATAGAAAAACAAGACGCGCAATGGAAAGTGCAAACCAAAAAGCCCGACAATCTGCCAAAACGGAATTTAATGATACAGTTCGAGCATTATCAGCGTTTGTGAAAAAAAGAGATCCCAGATACAAAGCTCACTCCAAAATAATGGGAGGGATGAAAAGTAAAAACACCAAGTCCAACACGAAAGCTGCCAAAATCCAGGCTGCAAAAGCGCGAAAAAACAACTTTTCAAACAAGCAGGGGTATCTAGAACAAGAATGGGAAACGGCTGCTAAAGAAGATTTTGAAGAGTTTATGTCTGAGGATGAGCTGAATAGACAAAACAAACTAAAAGAGAAATCTTTTAACAGGCAAAGGAAGGCCAGAGCTGGAGGACAATTATCAAGCAGTGACGAACTTGAAAGTGGTTCCGAAGCAGATATAGTTGAGTTCTTTGAATGTGTTGTTTGCAAGAAAACCTTCAAAACACAGAAGCAGTTTGCAGCGCACGAGAAAAGCAAAAAACATATTAAAGCCTTCCAGAAGCTTAAATGGCAAATGAAGAAAGAGGGAATTGATATTGAACTGCAAAACTCAGAAACATCAGAAGCCGAAAAAGATGAACAGAAGGGCAACTCGGACTCTGAATCTAATTCAATGATTGATTCTGAACACTCGCTTTCAGCAAGCAAATCTTGAAAAAGCAAATTAATAGAGCAGCAAAAACTTTGACGCTGAAAAAAGTACTCGGTGAGTAACAGAATGCTATTGAAAAACAGTAGCACATGTCATTAAAACGGTTATGGCCTTTGTTCATACTTCTACTTTGTATAGTATCTAGGTTCAGAAGCAGGGCTCTGCATCTAATAGCTACACTTAAAATGTGATACCCTCATAGTAGATTTTCAATCATCTTGGATCTGTGTGTTAAAGAAACTTATAATAGATTTTGATTGAGAATCTAGAATTCAACCAGTTAAAAGTAACTAACATTTGCTGTTTTATTGAGAGTGTTGCCGTACCGAATTATTTGTTATTTGTGTTCCATTTGATTGTTTTTCCAGCAAAATTAAACTGCAGGTGCTCGATAGGATCTGGCAGTCCCTTAAAAAACACAAACACTGTGTACCTCACAAAAACTACATAAAGTAGTATGCTAACCAAAAAAAACAGAGATCCGTTCTTGTTTCTAATCAAAGACATTCCTCGGTGTTAAGATGTAAAGAATTATGAACTTTTTTTTTCATGCATACAGTTGGCTGGATTAGCGAGGATGGGTTTGTTGTGTTCCAATTTCTGACACCATTGTTTTATCAGGGTTAGGTGTGCTGCCTTTTTCTCAAAACGCAACCACCATGGAATAAAAATCCTGCTAATATCTACTTACATTTTCCATCCTTTATTTTTGTTAAGGACTTCGTGATAGCGGCACCCCCATCTCAACATACTACAAGCTTGCACTATGCTATTAAAAACGACTATTGCTGCTTCAATTCTGGCTACCGGCGTCTCTGCTTTTAGTAATACTTCTCCTCATGTCTTTTACGCTACTAATTTAGATCTTCAAGGAGACTCGAAGTATGCTGAAGCTGCTGCGCAAAGACAAGAAGCTGCCGACACTTCATTTGTTGCTCAGTCAAGTGATTTTGACAAAGCTGTTTATAGTTCTTTGGAGGGCTGCCCTGCAGATGCTTATATTTTCATTGACATTCCGGGCCTACACAGCTCGGATTTGTCTTCCGCTAACCTGCTGCGTACCCAGTACAACGATGCTCCGGTCAAGTTCGCTTTCTCTTATGTGACAGCAAGTGAAAAGGGCGGCGACAAGCTCATTGCTAAAACCATTGCTGATCAATGCAATGCCGAAGTCATTTCAGTAAACACCAAGGATTTAGTGTTCGAGCCATACATTGATACTAAATCTAGAGTAATCACTGCCTACTTCGACTCGTTGCCAATTGACGAGAACGAACGTAAGGTCGTATTGGAAAACTACTTGAACTTTGGTTTGGGATCAATTGTCCACTCGCTTCCATCCCCTAACTACGCTGTTATTCTTTCTTCTTCTGCCAACAAAGCCTCTGTGAAGATCAGTAGAAAAGAGTCAAAAGCCACCAAGAAGAGCAACAGTGGCTCTCTATTTACCAGATATTCATTTTTTGGAACTGGAATCTTTGAGGGCACCTTGACATCTCTATTTCTTATCTACTCATTGTTCACTGCTTTGTCGTGGCTCTCTGACCTCCAAATATCTTACAGAGCTTTTGAAAAGCAGCCCGGTCAACCATCTAAAGCACAATAAATATATTTCACATAATTTAAATACAAAAATTCTTTTGTAATTTTGTGTAATTATTCAATGGTGTCGATAATGGATTTTGTTTTAGCATGTTTAAGCCTAAGCTTTTTACTTTGAAATATCTATTGTCCTTTTTGGTCATAAAGAGCTTGGACCAAAAGTGTAGAATTGGTTTTCATCAAGAATAAATTGAAGTGAATTTTTTTAAGAACAAACATTTAGTACAAGTTCAAAGCATTGGAAATTTGGCTTTTAGCAAGTTGTTATCATCTATTTTTTTTTAGTTAAAAACAATCAAACAGAAATTTTTACCAGCTGAAAATGCATATGCACGGTCCTGAAAGTTGAGAAAAACAACTGACAGCCTCAGAAAGGTTATCAAAGCCAAGGTTTAAGTGGCCTAAATTAAAGAATACTATACATACGTTTATAGAGAATCTAAAATCAAGAATACTATTCACGCGTATATATAGAGAATCTAAAATCAAAATTTTTAAAATATGTATGTATTCAGTTAAGCTGTCTTCTACGAAGGGCTGAATTAATTACAGCTCTTTTAAAGCACCATGGTAAAAGCGAACTGTCATACCGATAATAAGAAAGAAAAAAGACTAGCCATAAATGTATTATAATTCACTTTAAAATGTTGGAAATACTCGTTATTATTAGAAAAATTGAAGCGAGTGTGGTTAGCCTAAAGAGCTCAAACACCTGCTGAAAAAAATGCACACAAGCATGGATACCTAAGAAAACCTTTCATGAAGTTAAATCTCTGTGTTCTATCTAACATTTAAAAACGCATTGAACAACTACTCAAGAAATTTTTTGGTTTTTAGTTTCTGGTTTTTAGCTTTTTATTCTACTGTCTTTTCTATTTCATGCCTTTTTGTTTAGTTGGTGACTGGCAAAAAAAACAACAACATATATACAAACAATAAACGGATAAAAAACTGCCGCCTTTTTTTTTTTTTAAAAAAAAAGGTTTAAAAGAAGTAAAAGGTAATCGAAATACGTACTATTTTTGGCTTTAGATAGTATCGTAGAATCATACTGTCTAGAAAATTATAACCTGTGTTAGTCGGTTGGTTCAATGTTTTTTTTTTTTTACTGCTGTGAGAGCCTTCCGGCTGCATTAACAGGTTGATAGTTTTCACAGTAGACTCTTGCTCCAATTCTTGTTTTATTCAATGAATAATCGAATTTATATACATAATTTGTTCAGTTTTATTAGTTTATTTAAAATACCTTTTAAATACATTGTAGCTTCACCTCTGAACACTTTTTTGTCTATAATCTGCTCAACCATTTCTGAAAAATCCGTTAGATCATCAAAATTATCATCATCTAGTATTGTCTGAACAACATAGTTTCCGTAATGATTATTTACTATGAATTCTAGATATGATGATTTTGAACTAGCTACTGGTTCACATATCTTTTTGATCAATTGTTGCTTTTGTTCCAGATTACTGTGACAAATGCATATTTCAACAACATTAGATGCATATTGCTGATGACAAAGGCTGTGAAGATTTTCAATTATCCAAGTAATCAAAACATCTTTGTGCTCTGCTTTCCCATTAGATATTATACTTTGAGCAACAAAATTAGCTAAGGGACTAGACACAAGCATGCCAGGTTTTTCAAAAAGCTCGATGAAAATGTTGTCACACTGGTCTGGCACAGTTTCAAATAAAACTTGAAGAATCGTATAACTATTAATAGACTGACTCAGTGGGATACAATATCCTCTCACAGCATTGATGACTGATTGAGCATAAGTGGGAGCAAACTCAACAGCGAGTTTAATAACATGATTGCCATTTTTGTCTTGAATGCAGTCAAGAATTGAGCTTTCAAGCTTTTCGAGCACACAAAGAATGTTCTGTTTGTTGTTATTTTCTGCCATGTTTCTGAACGCAGCTTGTACAACTCTACACCCATATTCGTTCAAAACCAAAAATTTAATGTTGCTTTTTATAACATCGTCAAGACGAAAAATTTGGTGGTGCAGACCGCATTGCTCGTAAAGTTTTTGAATAACATAATTTCCAAAAAAGTTGGTCATTAGTTCAAGCGGACATGCGTTAACCGCTTGGAAAATGATATCAAGGTCTTCCGTATTTTTATCTGTTATTAGATCTTGAATCTTTCGTGAGCCAATTTGATTAGAACTGATTTTTCTAATATTACCAATCAAATCTTTTGCCTGAAGATTATCAAAATTTGTTGTCAACAAAGTACTAATATCTTCTTTTTTCACTGGAGTGCTTAAATTGTTTCGGCATCTTTTAGAAAGTAGTCTTGATTTGATGTAAGTATTTGAATTTACAAAAGACGATGTGTAAAAAGATTCTTTTTGGTTTTGACATCTTTCAACGAAATTTGGATATTTCATGTCGCTGTCCTCTGCAAGTCTTATGGGAGTAGAAACATATGGAAAATTTCCTAAGATTGTAGATTGAAATTGGTTAGCATGGGTCTCATAATAAACAGGGATTTTAGACTTTTGAAAAAAATTGTAGTTAAAGTTGATAGTTTCAAGCTTTTCTTCTGAAAATGTGTATTCAGAGTCTATGGGTGTTTTTATTGAATTAGGCGCGCTTCTGGGAGATGGAGAATTTTGCATGATTGTAGGCCAATCGAAACGGTAATTAGGAGGAATTAGACGATAGCTGAGATGTTGTTTCATATTGTAATTAGACAAAAAGATTTTACTATCAGTACATTTTCGCAAGTTCAATTGAACGTTTTTAGATGCAAATTGCCATGTTAATTTGTTTTTCTGAGAACTGTGAGGTGAGCCCAAAATATGTTGAGTACGATTTGCAACACATGCAAAGTTGTTCTGATTTCTGGCTCTATGCTGTTTCATCCTATGTTGTTTGGATGAAGAATTGATTAGGCGCTCAATGTAGGCATCGTTTTCATTTTTATTAACGTTTTGAAAAGTCTGAAAATCACTTGATTTACCATCAAATTTTTTTAAACCATCAAGAGACTTGACTTGTTTTTTGACATCGAATTTTGAATAGTTGAATTTGAGTACTGTTTTATTTTCTTCTGTATCGGCTTCAAGTCTTTTTTTTGCTGATAAACGTATTGGATTTTGATCAAAATTATCTTGTTCACACTCAAAAACTGGCAACGGGCAAAACTTTCTCCAGTCATCGTCCGGGCAAGCAACGCCTTTTAGCTGACATTTGTAGCATTTTGGTTTATTCAAGTTATTTAGTGACGCATGATATGTTTGTGTGACCATTGAAGCAGCTCCCTGACACCTTGTACTTTCAGCAAAATCATTAGGTCCCAGAAACACTCCAGATTTGTTTTGAGGTGACCCAAAATCATTTTTAATCAAGGTTGACATTTTTTTGTTAAAAAAATTATTTAACGTCAAAATTAAAATTTAAGGTGTTTTCGCTTGGAGTTTCAAACTCTCTTGAATGGATTTGTGAATAAATTGATATTGTTATTTATGAAAATTATCAAAAAATTGTAAAATAAAAGAACTTTTCAGTGACTAAATAGATATGAAAAGTCAGAAAATCGTAGTAGTAAATATGGAAAATGTGTTGCAAATTTAAACGTTCATGAGATTTTAACAATTTAAAGAAAAGTTTTTTTTGTCAGAAACTGATTATTGTATGGTCTGGAGGCAATATCTAACTTACCGCTGAAAAAAACGGACTTGATAGATTTTGTTAAGTTATTTAGTTTAAAATCTTGATTTTTAAATAAACCGAACAAATAAATAAATATAAAATTACCACTTAAATTAATCAATAAGTTGCCTGTACCAATTTAAAGGCAAGCACATTTGAAAAAGGGTTTAACTCATGTTTTTGAAAAATGTAATATAATTGACATTGGAAATAAAACCTTTGTGGCACTAGTTGACGCGTCACGTTAAACGCGTATTGCTTTCTGGTTTTGGAAATAGGTCGTTTAGTTTTACTGTAATAAAAATCACGCGTCGTGACAAATTAAAATTTCATAATTTTTGCTTGGTACTTTTTTTTTTTAAATCCAGGCTTCTTCATTATCACTTTTCAAAAACCCCCTCAGTTTTTGGTTCAACTGCAGCAACCATCTACGATCATTTATCTGCTTAACTACTTTTCTAATTTAATTGAACAGTTAAATTTTGTGTTGGTGTTTTGATTTATTTTATAAACAAATTTTAGACAATATTAACAAAAGATTTTCAAAAAAATGAAAACTTACGGATCAAAAAACCGTAATCAGACGCGTCGCAGAACGATTGCTTTCCCAGTTTCAACTGGAAACCCCCTAGAGGAAAAACACAATTTGAATGTTCAGCTTGTGGATGATTCACAGGATGTGTCTCAAGAACTGGAGAAAGAGAACCATGAAGCTGTGGTGGTGATTTCATCGTCAAGCGACAGCGATAGTGGAAACACAGAAAACGCCTCCACACCTAGGCGCATATCAAAACGACTGCAAAGTGGAATTTTCTCACCCGGAACTTACATGTTTAGTGATGACAGCGACGACGAGATTATCGACAAAGCGATTCGCAAAAAACGGAAAGTTGCCGCTCGCCCCAAAGAGTCATCATTTTTATCAGATATCAAACGAAAACGGCGCAAGACAGACCCCGGCCCACAGACTACCGGATCGAAAATGGTGCAGACGCGGCTAGCGTTAGTAGATGAGCTTCAGACAACATGCAAGGACTGCGGTATGTCATTCATGCCAACTTATTCATTGGATGTCAAATTACACGCTAAGTTTCACTCAAAGTCGGTTGATGGACGTGACTGGTCTTTAGACTGGGGGTCGCCGGTGAAATTTCCAGCCCATGTAGCGAAAGTGATGGAAGGCTATGTAGTAGTGAAAATTACTCCGTCGTCACGCATTGCAGCAAAAAAGGCGGCCCAAGATATGATTAACCTCGTCAACACAGAACTGTCAGCACCTCCGGAGAACCCCACTTGGAACACCGGGCGCTCGGGCGCTGGTGCGGCATACATTTATGTTTCCAAAAAAAATAAAAAGGCTGTGGGGGTACTGGTAGTTGAGCGTGTATCCCGGGGCCGGCCCATGGTGGTGTCTACATCAGAAATTTTACCTCCCGACACTATGGCGATTCATGCGCGTATGCCTGTTGTGATGGGCGTGTCACGCATTTTTACCGTTCGGAATTATAGACGAATGGGTATAAGCACAGCCTTGCTCGATATTGCACGGTATGATTTCATTTTTGGGTTGCGTTCGCAAAAGATGCAGGTTGCTTGGAGCCAGCCTTCTGCGAGTGGTGCGAAGTTGGCTTTAAAATGGGCCCCAATCACACTTAAACCAGAAACAAAGCAAGAACCTTTTAAATCTCTACTCTCTCCTCCTCCATCTTCGCCTGCGTCAGACAGTATTAAACAAGACGGAGAGCCAGCTGGTTCGCGAATGGCGATTCTCACATATCTGGAGCGGGACGCTGTTGTTTGTTAAAATGCTCATCTTTATATTTTCCTGCATAATTTCACTTTTACATAATTTTGGCATCTTTTTATCACATACATGTATGTATAGAATATACAGTCCTCAATATTTTGGTTCATGATTTCAATTTACAAAAAGAAGCTATGGCAGACTCAAATAAACTCAAAGGCAAAAAAAAATCCGGGGCTTTAAATCACGTGTGACACGGCAATAAACAGAATCCTAAAAATTCCGACAAAGTCAAAAGCTAAACGAAAAAATACCCACCAAATTATTTTCATCTCGAATTTCTCATTTTTGTTTCCACAACTGAGTCTTCCAATTATTGGATTAAACAACCTTCTGACCTCTTCTACATACCATATCATTCAAAGATAAACATAATGTCTCAAACCAGCAACTTGGAACTAAACTTTGCTCACTTGCTGCCTTCTCAAGGTCACTGGAAGGAAGACATTTCTAGATGGTTAGCCGAGGACGTTCCGTCGTTTGACATTGGTGGATTTGTTGTTGGCGAAGACGTCAAGACTGCTACTTTGTGGTGTAAAGAATCCGGAGTTCTTGCTGGCGTTCCTTTCGCTCAGGAGGTTTTCAACCAGGTTGGTGTCACCGCTGAATGGCATTACAAGGAGGGTGTCTTCATCGATGTCTCCAAGGAATCGTCAAAGAAGGTGGCTGTTGCAACTATTAACGGCCCTGCTCGCAAAATTTTGCTTGCTGAGAGAACCGCACTGAACATTCTTGCCCGTGCATCTGGTGTTGCCACGGAATCTCGTGACATTGTGGCCCTTGCTAGAAAGGCTGGCTACAAGGGTATAATTGCGGGGACCAGAAAGACGACTCCGGGCTTTCGCGCCGTTGAGAAGTACGCCATCATTGTTGGCGGTGCTGACCCTCACAGATACGATCTTTCTTCCATGGTGATGCTCAAAGATAACCATGTTTGGTCCACGGGATCTATTACTGCTGCTGTTAAGGCTGCGCGTTCTGTCGCTGGCTTTTCCACTAAGATTGAAGTTGAGGTCCGTTCTGCCGAAGAGGCTGACGAAGCCATTGAGGCTGGTGCTGATATTATCATGCTAGACAACTTCCAGGGCAAGGAACTTGAGACCGTTGCTATTGACCTAAGATCTAAGTGGCAAAACACTTCCCACAACTTTCTTCTTGAGTGCTCTGGTGGTCTTCGTAAAGAAAACATTGAGAGCTATCTCAACGAGCACATTGACATTTACTCTACAAGTGGTATTCATCAGGGCACTCCTGTCGTTGACTTTTCTCTAAAGCTCAACTACTAATTTCATAAATAAATTATATGTATGGGAAGCGTATAGAATAAATTTAACTATTTTACACTAGTTTGCTGGAGAAAAATAAATAATTTACATCAAGACAGACTATTGCAGTTGATCCAAAAATGACTGAGTTACATCAGAAGCCTTTCTCTCTGGTGGCCCTTCTTGTAGCTGTCCTAAGAATGACTGGGTAACATTGGAGTCCTCTGTGTCTTCGGTTGGAACGCTACGGTTGTGAGATGTCTGGTGCGAGGAAGTTTGACCAGACTGACTGTTAAGATCAAATGCAGAGTTATCAGACATGAAGCTTTTTTTCAATGATTTCACAAGATCCAACCGTACTTTCCAATTAGAGATTGGCCCGCCCTGATAGACTGTCGCAAACTTGCAAGCGTTAATTGCAAGACTGCGCACGAACCCAACCAAGTTTTGTTCAGAAACAATTTTTGCTTGGTTTGCAAGAAAAACTGGAGGTATCACACCAGGTTTGCTGTAAATGCGAACCTTATAGAAAGGTTTAACACCATTTGTTTTTAACTCCTTGCGATTTGACACAGGAATCAGCGAAGGAGAAGTGGGCTCTTTTTCCAAACTACCATCAGCGTATGCAAGCTCTTTTATCAGCAAGAATGACACAGGCGAAATCACGATATTGATAAGACTTTTTGGACTGTCCACTTTCAAAGGATCGAAAGAGAGACCAGATTCATCGAAAAAAATCTTGACAGGATGACTTTCAACATCCAGGGTGCTAAGCTTGTCTTTATCATCACTCATATGTGTAAAAGAGGGTGACACAAAAATCAGTTGCGTTGTTTTGTCAGACCACACACAAGCATAATCGCCATCAACAGTAGGATCAATATCCATGCCAACGCTATAAAGTTTGTTGTTATCTTTTAAACGAACAAGCTTGCCAATTTCATTCAAGAAAACAGTAAACTTCAGAGAGCCCATAGTATTGCGAAAGATATCGGAAGTTATTTTTTGACCAGGTTCAATGTAAACAACGCCAACTTTGCCCCAGTCAACAACTGGCGTGGAGTCCATATCCTGGAAAACCTGCTGAAGCTTTTTATCAAAAGGGATAGTTTCCGGTTCAGACATCACATCGGCATCAACAGGAATCATCAACTGCAAAAAAATATAACTTGGTGAAAATATTCCGGCATTATCAATACGAAGTCTTTCAGAGCCATCTGCTTTACCTATAATATCTTTCAGTCCTAATGCGCTATCTTCCATCCATCCTGGTAGCATTAATTGATCCGGAGTAAGATGATATAAATCTGTTCCTGTGGGCCGTCTGATTTTAATGTAAGAATCGCCAGTGTTTGCCGAAGTTCGAATAGAAACAATGCTAGTCCCGTAGAGCCAGTTGCTAATGGAAAATGCTGAATTACTATCATTTTCACCTGGGAAACTCTTTCGAGGTTTGGTATTCAAATCAATACTAGAAAAGGAAAAACGCGAAATTAACTCAACAAAAGACAAACTGAGAGGATCCATGCAAGTCTGCGAGTTTTGAGCCAGCGACAAACTTTTGATGATTTGTGTAACCATAAATTTCCGATTAGGTAGCTTGAGTGTCAAAAACCATGTCGAAATCACACTGTAGCTCAAAGCTAGTAAGCAACGTGAGGTAGAAGTTGAGGTACTAACGTCACCAATTTGAGTGGAAGAAAACTCGTTTCTGGTTCTCTCGCTTATAGACTGAATATACTTAACTGCGGCCTCAAAAATCAGCTTGTACTCTCCTTGTGCCAAATTGTCGGTGATAGAAGGTAGTCTAGCTAGCAATAATAAAAAGTCAAAAATTGCAAACGTGATATCTTGCTCAATTGTAACCTTAGTCTCAAGAATTTTTAAAATATCAAAAAGCTGAGGTTGGACAAGGTGAGGTACCTCATAGCAACTGGTAATAAGACAATGCAGACTAGGGATAATTGTATTGTTATTGTTGAGGCCAGACACAAAAAATGTTATTAAATCTTTGTCACGCCTGGATGTGCCTTCAGTGTAAGAAACAAAGTATGGTAGGGTTAGTAAAACAGCAACCTTGATATCAAACTTGTAAGTATTGAGATACTGTCTTGAGTTGAATTTATCAAGAATAGTTTTTCGGAGGTGATCGACTTGTCTGTGTGCTTTTTGAAACAACTGAACATTAGAAAGCTGAGATCCTAGATGAGCCCAAACGAATGATATCATTTCTGGGTTTGTGTTGTTTTCAATAACTCTAATAATTTCATGAAGCCATTCAGAAATGTCAATTTCATAATTGTTAACCTTAGTTTGGTTATCAATATCTTCAGTCAGAAGTTTTAAAACCCAGGACGGTTTGTCCAGGCCTGCATAAATATCAAAAATGGCTACTGAACTTTCTTCAGCGACACTTTCAGAATTTTGTAAGTCTGAAGTAACGTTTGTTCTTTTATAATCTGTTCCTGCATCGTTTAGATAATCAATATTAGTAGTCTCTGGAAATGACCATGAGGCAAGTGGAGTGTGATTTTCATTGCCCTCAACCGGAACTTCATAGTGACCAACGACTGCTGATAAAATATCCAAGTTATCAGGCGATGTCAAATAAATGAAATTATCTTCAGTCACTCTTAGCCTGAAAAGTAACCTTGCTGCTTCTATAAATGACAATGGATCATTTGCAGAACTTTTGCAAATTTTGATCAAATTAATGTAAGCCATGTGGGACTTTACAGAAGAAGACCTGTAAGTATTGACAAAAATCTTGCAGTAAGCTAATGCATACATTTTTCTCCTAGCATCAAGACTAGCACTGGGAACCGTACTATTACTCGTTGTGTTAATGGAACCACCCGCCGCATGCGTACTAGGTGTCATGGAACTGAAAGCAGGAGTTCGGCCGCTCGTGAAATCTGTGCCAGCAGAAATATAAGAACCAACACTTCGTCGCCTAGAGATGTCTACAATAGATTTCAAAAACAAATCAGAAAGAGGTTCAAAAATGTCTAAAGTACAATCTCTAGATATCTGTTCGAAAATTGAAACCATCTTTTTAAGTACTATTGGATCTTGTTCTATGTTGACATTTGCATAGATGTCAGTTAGAAAACCAGAAATTTCTGCTGAATCACAAAATTCTTTGGCAAGATCATAAAACTCATAGACAACATCAAGAACTGCAACCCTGACTTCAGACGACCAGGAATAGTCGCAAAAAAAAGCACGGACCAGGAGATTGGTATTTGTATTCCAATTGCTTGACAAAGGATCACAAAAGTGATAACTCTTAAAATGATTGATGACAATCAAAGCTTGTTTATCCTCAATAAATGCTTTGACATCCAGGAAAAAATCAATGAGATTCTCATTCGATCCGTTGAAGCTGTTAGTTTCATAAAAAGCGGTTACTAAGTCAATGATTTGCTTAAGAATGCTAACCATAACAGTCTCCATCTCGGTTGATTTAGAGACATCAGGTACACGGTTCTGTCGTTTGGAAATTTTGACCAAATCGTCTTTTGGTATGGCTAGTGCTGCGTGAGTGTAATATTTCTTCAAGTCGCTGAAACAGCTGATCTGGTATATTATTTCAAATGGTGAATAACCAGATTCCCAAATATCATAGTTGAACCGTTCAAGAGTTTTCGGGTTTTGAAGAAGATGATAAATTGATTTTAAGACTTCAATATAACAAGTCAGATCAACATCATAACATGTAATAATAGATGTGATGTAAGCTTGCATTACCTTCCGGTTTGTAAGATGCTCTTCGCGATCCTCCTCAGCATAAATAGTAAGAAGCTTTTGTAAAAACTGGCTTGCACCTTTAAATAGAGAAAATCCACGAGGACTAGGATCTTTCTCGAGCACTTTGCACAAGTAAATAAAAATGGTGTTAGAGATTTCGCTTTTGGAAGCTGTAACGAGGATATCCCAGCATTGTTTTTTTAACGTATCATTACCATTATTGTATGATAAACAGAGCATTTCCACAACCTCTGCTAGTTTTTCCATAGGAAGGTAGGCGTATCTGATCAGCGAGTGAAAAACTTCTAAACAGTTTAAAACATCTTGATCGCGAAACGTCTTTTTGCAAATAGGGATTACCTCCTTCAGCAAACCCAAAATTTCAGCTCTCCTGAAAAGCTTAGAGTTGTATTGGATAATTGCATTTGTGAGGTCAAGAATTGGATAAAGTTTGTCTGAATATTGTATGGTTGGCTTTTCTACGACAAAATTACTGACCTCTCTTAGCCATTCAGTTATGAGAGCTGGCAGACGATGATTAGAATCAAAGAAATCCGAGGCATTCACTCCATGTTTTGTAAGAGCTTGAAGAGTGTCAATATGAAGTCCCAAGTCTTCCAAATACCAGTATCGAACTATATTGTCATAATAGAATTGCCGATGTGAATTAGAATCGTGTTTTATACATAACGTCATTAATTCAAATCCAGCTCGCTTGCAATCAAAGTCGGCGTCTTGGAGCAGGGGTTCAATGAATGGTGTAATTTTCTCTACATTAAACAACGCTGGTGGTGTTTGCTTGATTCGATCTACTGCTTCAAGTCGGCTATTTTTATCGTTACTGTCCAATGCTAGTGTGCGCTTCAATACGAGTGAAAGATCTTGTGCAGTTCGAATGGGTGGTGATGATGTCGTCGAAATACTAGCGGATTGCGATTTGAACGACTTGGAAATCTTGCCAAACAGTCCACCAAAACCTGAGCCGCTGTTTTTAGGACGAGACATGCTACACTAAAATGTCAGAATGGTGCAAGTCAGAAAAAGTAAACGGTTGCATACCTTAAAGTTCTGGAAGTTTTGATAGTGTACGGTGAAAGTGTGTTCTGTAGTACTGAAATAGAAATAAAAGACACACAGTGTCGCTATTTGACACTCTGAACTGCGTTGATAGGGTCAAAAGTATTTTTTAGAAAGTTGCTGATTGCAAAGTGATGTTGATCTAGATTGAAGTAGAGAAAAACAGTTGGGAGATTGCAGAGCTGGAATTTAAAAAAAGCGTTAGAGATATGGCAGAAAACTAGGCTCTATCACTATTGTAACATTATACTAGAGTTGCTATACTAAAAAAAAATTGAGAGTAAGATTATAAGAAGGAAGAAAAAAAGGGTAAAAGACTAATGGTTTTTGGTAATTTATCTTTTACCATTTTTATCTGTTCAGCTACTATCGTTGATGTCTGTTGAAACTGAGAATGTGTGAGGTATTGTGCAAAAGACCCGGGTTAGGTTATTATTACGCATCACACACAATCAACATCTAAGTTTCTGCACATGTAGAAATAAATAGAATACATCTAGTCACATCGAAGTAAACTACAAGAGATAATAAATTCAAGTCTTAACAAATTAGTGGATTAATCAATCACAAAATAAAAAAATGGTACATCTAAAAAAAACGCTTTAGTTTTTGGTGCTCAGGGAAAGAAGCGTCCGTTGGGCTTTATCCACTGCCTCAATGTGCCAAGGTGCTATAGAGTCTTCAATGCTACTAACTCCAGTAAAAGAAGACAATGAAGCAAGCCCACGGTACTGAGTGAGCAGATTTTTGATAGCAGAAACCGATGGTGTAGTACAATAAACAAAGGCTATCTCTAGTAGCTTTTGCTCTGCTCCTTCAATACCTGGTTTTAAAAGGTAGCCCATGGCCAAAGCTTTGGTGGTGGATGATGAATTCACAGTTCCAACAGAGTTTCTGAAAACCAGCCCGTAAACATCATTTTTGACATCGACTATTGAGATGCTATCCAAGTCAATTTTCTCAGTTTCGCTAGTTTGTGCACTAGGAGGAGTAGCATTAAGAACATGAGTGTCTGGTGACTCAAACTCCATAACACGATGAGGGGTGATAGGAGTTCCAGTAGATAGATCCTTGACAACTTTTGATCTTGCTAGATTACTTTGCTGAAATTGGCCGTGAGGGAATAAATTCAAATTGCCAGAAACAATCAGAGATGGACTCATGTCAACCGATAACAGACATACAATTGTGGTAGAACCAGAAGAAGATTCTGAAAATCGAATCCACATTTTAATTTCTTCTTCTTCAAGTGAACCAACTTTGGCCAATGCCACTCTCCATTGCACTGGGACATGCTTGAGTAGGCCTAATGTTATTTTCCATATTTCACCACAAACACCTTCAAATGTCTTGGGGTGCGACTTGTGATCAGAAAGGCAAAATGCATGAATCTTAGTGATTTCTCCCCATTGATCGGACCAAGAAGCGACCAACCATTTTCCATCACTAGAAAGCGAGTATGCAATGTGAATAAAAGAATCTTCATCTAGTAGTGATGGCGATGGGTTCTCAGCCAGTTTAAAATTAATTCTAGGGGGAGGCATGCGGGCAAGTGTAAATGCAGGGCATCTCCTTTGACAAGATAACTCAAATGCAGGTGGATTCAAAGACGAAATTGTCGATTTACCTGAGATCTGGCACCTATCATATGCGGTAAGAGCCAGCCGTACCATTTTAAACTGAGTTGGAGCAACTATTTTGTTTTTATTAGCCAAAAATGACAATGGAATGATCTGGAATGAAGCACGCTTAGGAAGATCATTAGAATCAGAAACCTGGGAAAGCTGATATTTGATGTAAAGTATTACAGAGCTGATTTCAGTAAGAGCCGTCATAGACTCAATCGGGTGAGTGAACATGAACATAATATGTTTGTCTTCAAACTTGCTGACAATATCGTTAATAACAGGTGTTAGAAAATCATGGTAAGTATCTGCTACCCGGCTATCGCTGTCTGTGTTGCAAGGTATAGAAACCACACCATTGGCTATAGAGCTTGTAGTAACTAGCTCTACTTCACCCAGCCCACAATTCTCATAAGTAGATTTGAATTCTGTCAAAAACGAAGAGCAAAAATTATTTACTCCTCGACCCGAAGGATGTAAAAGTATTGGTAAAATGTCTTTTTGCCCATACCGTGGATGTAAGCCAAAAATTTTCCAAAATCGTAAAATTGGCGACCTAGCTTTGAGAACCTGCTGCATTCTAATGAACGAAAAATGAGGAGGCGGTAGAGAAAAAACATAATCATCAATTGATTTTATAATCGTAGTTTCTGGCTTTTCAGACTGATGACGAGAATTAGTTTCACCATCTTTATTTTGAACTTTAATAGACTTGTCAGATAAATTAGTATCGGAGTTTGCGGACTTGGTTGACTGAGAAAAATTTTGCTCAGATCTAAACTGAGTACCCGAAAGTGCAATTGCATCCAGCAACGTGAGTCTTTGAATAGAAGAAAAGGCGCGGCCAATAAGACTCACAATCTGCTGGTCTGGCTGTTGAGGGATGATGGGTAGGGGTATAACATTTTTCATGAGCTCGTCGTCCCAGATAACTTGTTCCAAAAGAGTATTGACTAAAGACTCTAAAGAAAAAGAGTCAGAATGCTGAATTTCTGCATCTTTAACAAGTTGAAAAAACTTGGTTTTGCTAACAGTTTCTGAATTTGAAAACAAATCTAACCAGTCAGTAGATATCGGCACAGCTTCATCGTTTTGAAACTCATCCAACTTCCGTTTAGCTTTAGCACCTCCCAGCCAGTCTGGTGTAGCAGCATCTTGGTAAGAGCCTATCACATTGGTTAGCGGATCTGGTGTCATAAAAGATTCTAGCGACTTATCGGGATTTAATGAAAGTTGGCTGGGTTTTTCAGGGTCGTTGTCGTTTGCTGGCTTGTTACACTGTTTAACACTGTCGTCTTCTTCGCCATCCTCACTTTCCGAGTCTGACACAAAAAACCTGCCTCCTTTAGAGTATTTAGAATCTAGGCCTTCAATGATAACAGAACTAAACTTCAACGGTGAAAAGATGCTGGCTCTGTGTCGCTTGTGACCAAAACCCCCAGGATCTTGATTATCAGGATTATTTCGTTGTACTTCTATCATAAACTTTTTCTTTTCTTTTAAATGAGGGCCTTTATTGGTATTGTCATAGCTGGATAAGCTATTAAAATAATCAGGTAGGTTCCAGGCCTCGTTAGACGTCTTGTAGGAGGCTTTTGTGTTATTGTGGGAAGGTGAAAATTCCGGATCAGTTGTATTTTTTCGTGAAGGTAATTGAACTTGAGACTCGATATTGGGGAAATTGAGACCACCAGTATCAGGTTCTTCCTGTATTGTCTTTTGTATTATTGAGGCTTTCTTTTTCTCCTTTTGATCGTCAAAAAAATTGAAGTCGTCCTCTGTGATTTCTTCGTTACCAAAAAGCTCTTCGTCAAGATCACCCCAAGTTTCTGAATTAAAACCAGCAGGAGTCCAATTTGAAGACTCAACAGTATCACCTTCAGTTCGTACCTTGTTTGGATCAGGCGGTGTGGGATAAATTACTGAAGAGCCCCCAGTTTTTTTCACATCACTTTCGATAGCGGCACGTGGCTCAGATTTGCTAGTATGATGAGAGAATAATGCAGCGCTGTTTGATTCTTGTGTTGACATATTATTGACCAAGCTCTTCATTTTACTGATTCTGGTTTCTAAATCAGTCATAACATCATTCGACAAAATCCATGCATAGTTTGAGGTGGAAATAATAGATGGCTGAGTAAATACATATTCTAGTGGCCAGGGAACTGGGTTAGATTTAGCACTGATTTCGAATAGGCCCCAACCGGAGCTTGAGTCTAGTGGAGGGATGTCGGCAACGCCAGACACTAAGCATAGTAGTTCGTGAAAGAAAGAAATGTTTGTTGGTGTGGGAACGGATTCAATGAAAGTCGCAGATATGCCCAGTGGCGCTAGATAAAGATGCCTAGATGGTGATTTGAATAATTCTTTTAGTGAAATATTGAACAATGAAGTGTTTTGCGAAAAAACCTTGATGTAGAGATCGCCGGAGGGAAAGAGAATGGGCTCGACATGCAGAAGCTTCCCTGACTGTTTTGAAATTATCACCGAGCCAAAAGGGATGAACGGCGATTGTGAGATCATCGTCCTATAGACAAGAGCCTTGATCGCTTGGTGAAAAAATCTTTGATGTGTTGAAAAGCTGCCAACATCATTACTTGACAAAGTTGAGGGCAAAAATATGCCAGTCGAAATTTCTGAGCAAAATTCTATTAGCAAAGATTCGAGAGAACAAGAAACAATCATACATACCGGTAAGGCCCTGCAGCGAAGACGGCGTTGTTGGAGGAGATGACGACGTCGACAAATGCCAAAGCTCCTGGTTGGCAACTATCACAAGCGCAGAAGAATTGTAATCTCTTATAGTCTGCTCGCCACGGAATAGTTCAATCTTTTTGCTATTTCCACTTGATGATGTTGAGATGAAGACCCGATAAGGAATCTGAGGAAAATTTCCCTAAAAAGAAGTTAGTTAAATAAGTCGACCGGAGCAACGCTGGGAGACTCACAATTTTAAAAATATTGGAAGATGCGCTGCTTAAGTTTATTCCTGTCATGATGCAATATATGATGATGGTGGTAGAGTGATATAGGGGATAACAAGAAAGATCATTAACACTTTTTCGCAATTAGGCGTGAACACGAGGAACGTGATTGGGGTTTGTCAATTGAGTCTTAGCAGGTATTGTAAAACATCAAGCTCAAGTCGAAAAAAAGCTGAAGCTAACAATATTGAAGTTTTTTTTGTAACTTTTAAGAAAAAAAAAAAAGACAGTTTAACTTCGTTTGCGGCGTGATCTCTCGTGTGATCAGATGAACAGAAGATCGATGGACCGAGATGAAGACGGTTTTGCGTTGGAGAGAAGAAAAGAGATGGCAACGACTTTTCAAATAGAAAGTTTATCTGGTGCAGAACTTAAACTTGAGTGAAACAACAACAAAAAAAAAAAAAACGACAACGGCTGCAGCACCAATGAGACAGGGTAGGGGTTCAAAATCGCTCGAGATAGAAACAGAGAAGAGAGCGAAAAGAAAGGATTGTTGAAAAATTATTAATTTGGACGTTGGAACTACAGTCGATTCAAAATCCCAAAAATGTTCACACTTTACTATTGTTGGGTATTCAGGTAATTTGACACTTGGAGAGCTACAATAGTGTCTACAAACACCATATCCAGATCGGTGGAGCGTATACCCTAACCCACAACAACCCTTGCCCATTTTCCAATTTTTTTCATTCTCACTGTCTTAAGTCCAATAGAATCAACAGCTTTTTATTTTGACCTCCGTTTCGTCGATACCACGCAATAGAAATTTATTTACACAATGGTTAGCAGTATGTAGTTGTGCTAAAAATCACGGATATTCTGGTTTTTTCGGTTGTTTTTTTTGTCAGTTACTAACACTTCCTTTTTTTTGTTAAGAGGCTAAGGGAAGATACACTCTGATCAAGTTGATCTCGACAGCTAAGACTGGCTTCATCCGTTATGTCCAGAGACCTCGTTCGTCCTCGAAGGTGACTCAAGTCAGATATGATCCTGTTGGTAAGTAAATTTTGATGCACTTTTTTGTTTTCACATGTCGGTTCTAACCACAGGGTGTTTTTACACAGCCAAGCGACATGTTCTTTTCCAGGAGAGTAAGAAGAGAAAGATTACTGAAACTAAGCCGCCAGTTTATGCCTAGTTAAATCCATCACTTTGCTCGATCCCATACGATGTGCTGGTCTGTTTTTTGGTTTTGCTTTTTTTTTTTTCTCGTCCGCTTTTAATGTAAATAGTTGTGTTTTTCGTCATTATCTTCATATATGAATATATTTATCTTCATCCGCACACTGCCGGCACGATTTTTATTTCTAAAAGCTGGAAATGTAAAAGCTGTATTAGCTCTTAAGTTGAGTAAAACAAAAAGTTTGTAGTTGGCTTGCAAACTAAAACCATCTGAAATCATGCTTTGAAGCTCATCACTGACAAGCTAGAGAAACTGGAAAGTATTATACAGTAAAATTCTACGCGCAGACTTTATTTGGATCTTATTTAGCTTGATCAAAGTCTTTGTTAGAACACAGTCTTTTTTTCTACAGACGGATGAATTGGCTAAACTTAACTGAACCGTTACTCAGGTAAACTCCAACAATTTCATACAGCTGCTTGAAGTTTTTTTTTTTTTTTAGCTGAAGCTAAGTTGGCGGTGTTATTTTTATAGTAGTTTAGAGCTCAACGCTAATTTAGAAGTTGATAGCTTTAATTGTATACTACGGATTTTTTTTTGGAATCACAAAAGGTAAGCCGTTTACTTTAAAAAATTTCAACGCCTTATGGCAGAATTCTCTAAATTCAAATTTTAGGAATCAATATGTCTTTACTTGAAAAGCTATTGAATTGACTTATGACACTAAAGTATTGATAGTCAGAAAAATTTTCTTTGCTTACTTCTACAATAATAAGAGTTACATTTTCTTTCATCGAGCTTCTGCAGAGAAAAAACCAGTTGAAAAATTTACTTGTGTGAACGTGTTTGATACCGAATAAATTTTTTACAAACACTTTAATGTGATTTGAATAGTGTAGTGTTTTAGAATATTGGCTGTGTGCTAGCAAAACTACATTTATCATTAGATCGTTTGTCTTTTCACATTATAATTGCTTTCAATCATTTTTGAGAAAAAAAGTTTATGTTCAAATTTTACTATCCGACGATACAAAAAAAAAAGCACAAAATCACTCTTTAGACTCTAAAGAGACGATGTTATTTTGCATTTTTCAAATTGACCTAAATTGTTTTCAAAAGTACAATTTTTCCATAAATTTCGTGTTTACTGCGTTCTCGAAACAACTAAGGCTAGAATGAACTTGTAGCTCGGTGACAGGTTACAAAGAAAAAAAAACAAACAAAAGAGAATCTTCCTTTTTCTAGAGCTCAGAGTGTGCTTGCAACTGCTTCCAGATATTTCTGAGCATACAGGGCAGACAAAAAAAATTGTTTGACGCCAATTTTGCTATGCTAGGTTTGCTTGTTGAAAAATTCTAATGACAAAAATCAAATTCTAGCCTTTCAGAAAAGTTTTGTATTTGAGAAATGTTAAAAAAGTTGTCTCTCGCAAAAAAGCTTAAACAATTTTTTTTTGTTTGACGTCAAAACGCGTCAAGCTCGCAAGTTTGAAATTCTTTATTTTCAACTTTTCAGTTTTTGTTTTCTCTTCACCACCAAGTGATATCGACAACAAGCAAGTCTGTTACCAAAAAACTTCCCAAAAAATTTGATATGTCGTCAGCGCCTACAGCAGCAATCTACGGCGGAGGTAAGTCGTACAAAAAATATTAGCAGACTTGGAAGTACATTTAACTAACCATTTGTTTTTTTACACCTGCATAGATGAGGTCTCAGCTCTCGTGGTCGACTCTGGCTCATGGTCTACGCGTGCCGGGTACGCCGGTGAGGACAGTCCCAAGCTAGTGTTTTCTTCATACTACGGATACAAGGAGGAAGAAGTTGACGAAGAGATTTCTCAAGAATCATCTAATACCGAGGACATTAAGACCCTCGAGAAGCAGGATGAGAGCGATAACTCGCCGAAAGTCGACAAGGACGGTGACACGGAAATGGTCAACGGTGTTGATAGCACGGAGGCCACATCTGCCGCTGTTACACAAGGTACCACTTCTTTAGAGACTACAAACGGTAGCAGTACGAAGGCATTAAATGTTAAGACGGCAAAGGTCACGAAGAAGCGATATTACATTGGCGACAACAGCATACATCTGCCTCGCGATGGCGTAAAAATTAAGAATCCCATGTCAAAGGACGGAATTGTTGAAGATTGGGAAGCAATGGAGCAGCTATGGGATTTCATTTTTGATAAGCAGTTGTCAGTTGAAACTGCAGAGCACCCGCTGTTGCTGACGGAGCAGACGTGGAATACAGTTGAAAACAGACGGAAGGCAATGGAGTTGGCGTTTGAAAAGTATCACTTCCCAGCGTTTTACACAATCAAGTCTCCTGTCGCTTCATTATTTGCGGCGGGTAAAGGCAGTGGTCTTGTTGTTGATATTGGCCATAATATGTCATCGGTCACACCGATTGTCGATGGTCTGCCATTGTACAAGTCCAGTCGGCGCTCTCGTTTTGCAGGCGTTTATCTCAGTAACCAGGTACGGAATCTTGTTGAGAAAACCCAAGGTCTCACTTTGAACCCGCGCTATACGATTGCTAAGAAATACACAACAGCCATGGGTGCGGCTGCGCGCTTTGACCCGCGCAAGCTTGATTTTAAGGTCTCCGATTCTTACCATACACTGCAACAAAACCGCATCATTGATGAATTCAAGGAGTCGCTTGCCCAAGTCTCAGACACACCATTTACCAAGGAGATGGGAGACACGGCAGTGCGGCGACCGTTTGAGTATCCGGACGGGTCTAGCCGGGAGTACGGTACCGAACGGTTTGAAGTCGCGGAGGCGCTGTTTAACCCAAAGAAATACGCCCTTCCGGATCAACCTACGGAGGACGAGCCTGCAATTGTGTATGAGCCAAAAATCATTTCGGAAGGTGTTGCTAGCGAGGCTGCCGCAGCGGCGAATAATAGCAGTAAGGAAAGCAGCGCTACTACCACCACTAACACCACAACCACAACTACTGCCGCAGCTGAACCAATTCCGTCGTACATGTATGCCGACACCCGGCCTATTCCCGCATTTTCCAATACACTGGGCCTGTCTCAGCTGATTGTCGACAGTATTAACGCGTGTGATGTCGACATTCGCGCCAATCTCGCCAACAACATTGTCATCACGGGCGGCTCTTCGCAGGTCCAGGGACTTACGGACCGCATCAACTCCGACCTTTCGCTTGCCATGGCTGGCGTTAAGATTCGGCTCTACGCACCCGGAAACTACGTCGAGCGCAATTACTCTTCGTGGGTGGGCTCCTCTATTATTTCGTCGCTTGGCACGTTCCACCAGCTTTGGATTTCTAAAAAGGAGTATGACGAGGTTGGACCAACCAAACTTCTAGAGCGCAGATTTAGATAATTAAGTTCATTCTAAAACAGTGATCTATGGTATAGAACATATAATTTATAAATGGGGGGCGCAAATTAACACTACCAGTAGTGTGGAAAAGGCTCAGGTCTAGCGTAGAGTTGGCATTGTGTTGTACGAGCCTTTAGTTATTTTATGAAAAAAAAATTTGTTAACATATTCCAACAAATAAAACTGGTTTGATTAGACCTTTTTCATACTTCAATTAAATAATTTTATTTAACAGTACAAGAGGAAAAAAAAAAGGAAAAAAAAAGATATATGTATATCGTGATTAGAAAGTCACATTATACTTCCAGTCACTGTCTAGCAAGCCTTGAGCTACATCTTCGAGAAGTACTACACGCCGGCTAGACACGTACTGGCACTTGTCCAGCAAATTAATCTTGAGTAGTGCAAGGTCAACCGCAGGACGCTCAAAAAGCTCTGACAGCTGTTCGACCGCGACCTCCAAATCATTCTGGTTGTCCTCAAAAATAATAGTGCGGTGGGTCTTTTGCAGGTAGTATGCAAACGCATATGTCCATGTCATGGTGTGCCGTGACGCGCTTAGCACATCAAACGCTTGCGACAGAAACTGAACTTCAATCCAGCTCATACCTGCAGTCTCCTGAAGTTCTTTCATCTTTTCTTGCATTTGCTCAAACGTTTCCGAGTCACGCTTCAAAGAGTCGAGATGGTTCATGTATCGATTGTAGTAGTGCAGGTAACGCTTCAGTTGTGATCTTGATTTGTCTTGCTCGGTCCTTGCGGCTAACGAGTCGGCCTCGTCGTATCGTGAGCAATTATAGTAGCTCGTACCATGCAAACTCCATTCGCCCATACAAATCCAGCAAAACTCATACTTACATTTTTGACATGTCATATGATTGCATCCACCGCTCTTTTCAATAGTTGAGTGACATTTCCCGCACTCCTTTGTGTTGGCCGAAATCCAATTTGCAGTCTCGCTATCGTCCTGACATTTCTTAAGCCAGGCTTTGGCGACTTTGCAAGGAGCTGGCATATGGTCATCAAGGCTGCAAGCAAAGCAGAATTCCTTGCCGCATGTGCATTTAACACCCGGCACCTTGCGGCTTGGATCTTCTACAGCCTTGCTGCATTTAATGATTTTGTCACAGTCCGGCGCGGGACAAAAAGTCGTTTTATCTGTAAGAGTAACAAAATCCTTGTCCAAGAGATTTTGATACTTTTCAAAAACGCGTTCGTTGGTTTCTTGTGGTTTGGTGGAGTTGTCATAGCTACTGTTATTGTTGTTGTTGTTGGTCTTGTTCGCACCATCACCCAAAAACAAAAACGAAACAGCTTCTTCCGGGACCTGCAACTTGCATGGAAACTGAGGACAGCGAATCTGCCGGGACTCGCCATTTTCGACAATCTTGCCGCGCAGATAGTTTCTGTAACAATCAACACAAAGTGAGTGGTGGCAATCAATTTCAAACGTGTAAAAAGGCTTGTCATTTGTGGCTTCCTCGCAGCATATAAAACAAAAGTATCCGGGTTTAGCTTTACTGACTGAATATGGTGCAATCGAAATAGGGTTACCAGTAGCTTCATCAACAAGAAGGCCTGATTTATCCAAGATTTTGGCGCGGTTATCAACATAAGCCTCAATCAGTGGATCAGCCTGCCACTTGTAAGTCCATAACAGCGCACGAGCTTGCGCTTCTGTCACACTAAGAAAGCCCGAAACGTGCGATATCGTGCTCTTCTCCATTTTATGCAAATCGGCGGGTGAAAGGACTTCAAACTCAGTCTCATATATTTTAGGGGTTTTAAGCTTGTCTAAAAACTCGTAATAATCGTCATCTTCTTCCTCTTCATCTTCAGCGTTCATGCTAGCATCTTCATCAAAATCGTCGTAGTCGTCAAAGTCATCAATATCTTGATCTGAATATTCATTATAGTTTTGTATTTCTTCGTCTTCATCAAAGTCAATTTCCTCGTTCTCCTCCTCAGAGAGCTCTATAGGCTGGTTGCAGGACCCAGTTGGCATTAGACTGACTTGATCTATCGCAGGACTATCGAGCAAAGTAGGAGGCGACGATTTAGACGATGGCGCTGGCGTCGGATTAGCAGGGTTGTGGGTCATTTTCAGTTTTTTTTGAGCTATGCTGTCTGAAGTTGCTTGTTGAGAAGATGTGAAATTAAGAGTAGTAGTATCGGAATCAGTTTCAAATGCTAAGAATTCTGCCCTTTTCCTTTTTGTGAGCATACTATAAAAAGAGTCTAGGCGTTCTCAGAACACTGTTGGTTGTCGGCTCAAGGCGTGGCAAACAAACGATTAAAAGACAGGTGCAAAGAAAACAAAAGAGACTGATATAGATATGATTTCTAATTTAATCACAAACAGTGTCAGCGAAAAAAAATAAAAGTGAAAAGATAAACAATAATAGACAGGAAGATTGATAAATAGAGAGAAGAAGAAAAATTAAGAAGATAAAATGAAATGTGAAATTTAGTAGAGAGGAGGAGGAGAAAGAATGCGAAATTCGAAATGGAAAAGGATTAATCTCATCTCTCTTAAAGTAAGAATTATCATCATGTAGCTTCAACAACAACACAATTGGCATGAACTCTGACAGATTTTATATGACTCTTGTCCAAAACTGTCGCACCAGCAACAATAGCAACAACGAAAATGATAATGGCCTGAAATTTTAATTAAATAATGACAAAAAGGAAATAATATGCTTAGAAAGATAAAACGTCAGAACAATTAATGCTTTTTTTTTTTCCTGGTTTTTATGGACAAAATTAAGTGTATAACAATAAACAAAATATTTCTTGCAAACCCTTTTTTAGCTGCTTAAATGGCAACCTGATGCCCCGGCATCAAATCATTTGGTTTTAGGAGGCTCAATCTCCTGTATTTCGTCTTCTTCTTCTTCTTCACTTTTGTTGTCGATAATCTCGATTGTGGGCATGTGTGCCACATTCGCAGACTCTGCAAGAGGCGACGATCTGTCAGCTGCATCTGTTTTGTGCTTACTCACGGCAGGCTCACCAGCGTCAACACTCACAACACCGCTGCCTGATCGCTTTCGACTGACATGTTCTTCAAAATCTGCGATATCTGTATCATTCTGTGGCTCTGGTGTTGGTTGCTCGCTGTTGGCCGCAGTACTCAAATCTCCCATATAAGCGCTGTTTTCTGAAAGTCTATTTTCAACAGGAGACTCGGGTGGTGCTTCAAAAAGTCCTGAAAAGCCAGTCAAATCAGTGACAAGTCCAAACTTGGCCCAGTAACCCTGGGCTCTTGCAGCACGCAGACCTCGCCAGGTCTTAGAACTTATTTGATTGTCAAACTGCTTCTGCTCTTCTTTGCTCACCTTGAGTACCTTTTTCATTTTTGACAGCGACGGAGTCGTTGGCTCTGACTTAAGCGTTCTATCTTCTTTAGTTGTGTCTTCTGCTTTGCCTTTGAAGTTCTTTTTGTTCTTTTCATCTTCGGCAGCCTTGGGATTTGATGCAACAGACTTAGAGTCTTTCTTTTCGACAATCTTTTTTTCTATGTCAGAATCGTCGGTACTTTTCACGCCATCATTTGCTGTTTTATTAGTTGATATATAGTCCTCATCAGGAACTTCAACCGTATGCTCTTCTGTAAATTTTTCTGTTGTTTCTTTGATTGAGCTGTAATACGACTGGGTTTCTGGGATAACATATCGGTTCTTATGGCTCAGTGATTCAATACCCGTTTTTATTTTCCAGATCTTTGAAAGTGCTGGCGTACCCATGGCGTGCCAAAACTTGCGGCGAGGCTTCACAAGCGTGTTTTCAACCTTGTCCAGTGATTTTTCAAATTCAGTATCTGGCAGCGGTGGTTCCTCAAACGATGGGCAGTTTTGAAGTTTCCAGACCTGCCAGTAGCGATCATGTTGCAGTACCGTATTAATAGTTCGAAGGTATGGCGGGTCCATGTAGACAATTAGTGACGGCCGTTGAATAGATTTCTGGATTTGTAAAAAGTCAGTTTCGTCAGCCGCTGACAGTGTGAAGTTAAACATGACTGATTTGTTGTTGGCAGCGACCTCAGCGCTAGTCCAACGTTTTTTGGCCTTTTCAGTGAGCCCAAGTAAAAAACCAATAATAATGCTAATCTGAGTCAAAACAGACCGTCGGAAAGTCACATCTTTCAGCTGCTGGTCAAACAAGTCACGACGAGTCAACCACTTGGGAACAAAATAACCCTCATCATCGTTGTCGTTAGTTTCCAAATCGAGTAGTCGTTGTTCATTATCGCGCTCGCGCTTGTTACTACCAGCAGCAGCTTCGCGCTTCTTCATCTCCGGTAGAACATCATTAATGCTTTTTTTGAACTCAGCAAGCTTTTCTGGTGAAGTTGTAAGTTGCACTGGGTTGCTGAAAACCCCCTGTAGCGACCAAAAAGTTTTGTAAAGATTGTTAAAAGAAGCTTCGTCGAGATTATCAGTCGCTGGCATGTCGGTTTCATAGGCAGTCTCGTTGTCAGTGTTAAAAGTACCACGAATATTTAATCCGGACTTTTCTGTCAGAGGAAACGCACGAGCCAAAAAGATTGCAATCTCACCAGAGAAGTGCGCATTTTGGTTTTTAGACAAGCGCTTAAGTAAAGCATTGCACAAGCGGATCAGCGTCGTTCCAGGGGCTTTGGTGCCCGTTAGGTTGTTGGTCAGTGTGGCCTCACGCAAAATCAAGTACGGCCAAAAGCGCGAGCACCAGCTAATAGTTTGAATTTCAAACAAAACTTCTATCAGCAAAAGTGGAAGTGTGTGTTCGATCTGCGTCGTGGACTTGGTGAGAAAGGTGACAAAGTCAATTAGCGTGCCCATAACAGCGATAGTAGGGTCCAAATCTCCAGCAGCAACTACTGTACTACTGTTTTCATTAATATATTGGTAGATGAACTTCTTTGTGGCTAGCTCAAACACGTAGTTGCGATGCTCATCGCTCACGCCTGCAAGAGCTTTTTTGAACCACGCATCAGGCGGGTTGGCGTCGAAGATTGCATGAGAAGAGTCACTGCTAGCTGTAGAAAAAAACTTAGTATCAGGCTCTGATATACTAAGAATATATTTCTGAAGACTCTGTGCAATTGCCTCCAGATTATGGTTAGTCATCTTTATCTGTCTAGTGGCTTGAAGATACCGATGAGTCGTGAGAGATCTTCTAAGATTTTGAAAGAAGGTGCCTAAAAGAAAATGAAAAAAAATTAACAAAAAACTAAAGCGTTGTTGAACACCTAACCCTGGCTATGCACCTTTACCTGCGGCTGAGAGGCAGACATTTTTTGTGAATCTGAGCTCAGGGCAAGCAGATTACAGAGAATGAAAAAAAAAAAATCAAAAAAAATCAGAGATGATTGTTATTCAAGATAAATAAAATAATATAGAACTTTTTTATTTACAAAAAGCTTAAAAATTGAAAAACGAAGAGTAAAAACTTTTTTATTGCAATCTAGAAAATTTCTATTTCTTTTCTTTCTTTGATTTGGGCCGTCCCTTAGTCGCGCCGCCAGGAACTGTCTTGCCAGGCACGTTTTTACCAGGGACTGTTTTTCCAGGGATTGTCTTTCCGGGGACTGTTTTCCCAGGTACTGTTTTTCCAGGAACTGTTTTGCCTGGTACTGTTTTTCCAGACACGCCACTGCTGCCGCCGCTGCTACTGATACCACCAAGCATAAGCCCACTAGTATCCCATTGAGACTGCGGCGTGCCTACAGTGCCCAGCCCAAAAACCGGTGAAGACAGGCCAGCACTGCTGGTACTGCTTCCAATACTTCCCGGAACTGTCTTACCACCTTGATTCAAGTGATTGTCGCCACCAGAGGCTTTTGATCCGACCTTGCCGCGACCGCGAGTGGACCCGCCGCCCCGCGTCAAGCCTGTTTTACCACGCGGTCGGCTGCCCTTGCCTCGTGTCTTGGGTGTAGTGGAGCCTGGCGGTTGCGTATTTTGCGTTTGAGGAGAAGATGATACTGACATAGGCATACTATCATTAACAGTTTTTCCATTTATTGTGGTGTTGATGTTAGTGTTGTTGCTAACACTATTAGTGTTGTTGTTAGTCATAGGAATAGTACCAATTCCCATTCCCATGTTCAGATTCATGTTTCCAATATTATTCAGGTTCCCAAAGCTTCCGGGGTTTGCGCCGTTAAAACTTGAGCTAGTATTATTGTTGAGACCAACATTGTTAAGGCCACCCATATTGTTCATGGCTCCCAAGTTGTTTAAATTTCCCATGCTGTTCATAGCGCTGTTGGTGCCGGTATTACCTATCCCATTAGCAAAGTTGATGTTGTGGCTAGAGTTAGAAACTAGATTGCCGCTAAATTGCTGGCGGTTGAATTGTGTGTTTTGTGGTGACTGTTGCGTCAGAGGTGAGCCCTGACGCTGCGATGGAGACTGAGAAAAAGGAATTTGCTGACTCTGATGAATTGACTGTTGAAGACCAGGAGTGTTGGCATTAGTATTGATACCATTGACATTGGAAATATTCTGACCCTGTTGCTGACCGTGCTGCTGGCCCTGTTGACCCTGTTGGCTTTGTTGCGGTTGGTTCTTTTGCTGCATCATCCGAACTTTTTGTTTCTTGCGCCAGCCTTCAATAAAGCTTAGCCTCATAAACTGTCCAGAGTTTTGAACAGGCTTCTCGTCCATAATAAGCATAAGCTGCTCATATTCACTACCATGATGTAGAGAATCTTCGTGTAAGCCGCGGCGTTTACGCACCACCTCTGGTCGGTGTGTGAATAGAGCTTTTTGCGCTTCTGCCTTGTCCAAAGACCCTGGGGCAAATTTGGGAGCCGGTTTTAGTGTGGTTTTGTACTTTGATGCGGCTAATAGTGAGTTTTCAGGAACCCGCAGATCCACATTTCTAACTGTGAATTTAAGAAGTTCAGCCTCGATGTTAATTGCCAGTTGATCGGGAAACAGACCATGAGAGCCATCGGTCGCATATAGCAGATCGTGCCACATAGAGAGCGGCGACGGCCGCAAAATAGTCGTATACACCTTAGGCTCGTTAGCTTCGTTAGGTGCATTATTGGGGTTGGAAGCAGATGGAGTCTCATTATTGGCAAGCTTAGCTGAATTCTTGTCTTTAGATTCAGTTCCGTTGGTACCAGGAGTAGCGGTTTTGTTAGTTGTCGATTTCTGACCCGATTGTGCTTTCGAGGCGAGATTCCGGTGATCCAGTATCCGCAGTATGATACAGCCTTCGTAAAAGTGAACTGCCATATCTCCAAACACTTCGACTGCTGCCGGCGGAATCACCTTTTGTGCAACGCATTCAAGAAATGCTTTCATCAACGGACTGTTCTTTGGAATAACCGACTCTTGATTGCCAAACCGGAAATGCGTGTGATGAATATGCAAAATAAGACTCGGCGTCTCGTTAGCGTACTTAGCCAAAAGCGTTTCGGGGGACTCAGCAGCGTAAAACGGCTTTTGTTGTGGGTAGGAACGAACCCCCATAACCCCGGGTTTTGGCGTAGCTCCTCGCAGCGCCTGCTGCTGTTGTACTTGTTGTTGAGGATTGTTGTGAACGCCGTTGCTGCTCACCTCGCGTTTGATCGTCGGAGAATGACTAGTCACAGGCCCGTCTTCGTCATCCCGTACAATTCTTTTGCGCTCCGGATACCGATTGGGCATTGTGCAAATATCGCGTCAAAAATTATAAATATAAAATGAAATAAAAATGAAAAAGAAAAATAAAAACTCGATATTACTGTGTGCCAAGCAGATGATGAAAAACTAGTTTCTGGCGTCTGGAGAACAAGCAAAAGAAATTTTGTTGCACGTAGATCTTGAAAAGTGTGTAGATATACCACAATCAAAAAAAAATTAAGTCAGTACAGTCGGCCGGGTGTATATGTGTGTGTTCGCGCGTGTGTGTGGGAGATAATGGATATTGAGGTGTCTGCGCTGTGGTCCTGTCACGATGTGGAGGTTTGGTTGAAAGAAAAAGGACTGCCTACAAAGTATAGAGAAAGAGCAGAGAGATAAAATTAATTAGATTCACCCTAACCCATTATGACTATCAAAGTCATCACATTGGGCCTACCCTTTTGGTTTCACAAGCCAAAACGGCGGCTGACAGGCAGATGTCTTATTGAAAAAAAAAAACCCTCGGTTCAAGGCACCATGATCACGGGCATTCCTACTTGCAAGTAGGATTTTCTTTTTTTGAAAAAAAGTATATTTTATGAAAAACAAAACTATTGATAGTCTTAATAATGATGGAATTTTTGTTTGAAGAGCGCACGTAAAAAACATTTTACATTGGATAAAAAACGGACCGAGAATCAGGGTCTACAACGGTGAGAAGGAAAAAAGAAAATTATGAATGGGGTTTTCATTGTTCATTATCAAGACATTACATTAGATATAATTAGTACGTGGCAGCCCACTGTTGTCTAGTGCCGAGGGCAGAGGTAATGAAACCAGCAAGGCCAACGAAACCGTCATCAAGGTTAGCAAGACCAAGGCTGCTGATAGGAATCGTAGTATCGAGAACGTCCCAGACCAGCTGAAGGTTGGCAGCCTTCTTTTCGGCCAAGACCTTTTTGAATGAAGTGACATCCTTTTCATCGGAGTCTGCAAGTAGGGCAGCCTCCTTAGCAGAGGCAATTTGGTGTCTTCTAAGTGAGTTGATAATGTTGGCTAACATGCCGAAAAGCCAGCAACGAGTACCGATCTTGGTAATCGTAGGTGCCTGTTTAATCTGTAAGACCTTTGCGGAGTTGACCCAAGTGATAGTATCGGTTGTAAAGTAAATGGCATAAAAGATGGCTCTCAGAAATGAAGTAACCCTCAGAATTGGATCATTCGTCTTGTTGGCAAAAGCAGCCGAGGCTGCTTTGATGAAACCGACAGGCTTGCCAGCTCTAAAAAGCTTTCTAGAAAGCGCGATAGTGGTCTGTAGATGCTTCCAAAAGTGCACGACCTGCTGGGTAGCGCCCTTTCTAAACAAAATGAAGGAGTAGAATCGGGCCCAGTATTGGATGAGTCTGAGCAGCTTGTCACGACCGGCTAGGGAAAAAAAAAAAAAAATTAAGCGTTAGAGTTTGTGATGACGAAATTAATGGCAGTATGTGGGTGCTACTTACTGGTTGTCTCTAAGAACTTGACAGTATGATTCAGAACAGGATGGCTAGCAACAAGACTCATTTTTTCTTATAAAGAAAGACTATAGCACTAAGGGAATGTTATATTTGAAAGAGAAAGAAAAGAAGAAGAAAAAAAGATAAGTAAAGTAAAAGAAATCTCGGGGATTGTTTGCTTTATATTTCTTATTTTTTTTTGTTTTGTTTTGTATATTTTATTTGCGTAGATTTTTTTTTTTTTGGACCAAAGGAACCCATATGCCCCCAGAAAAAGTCGTCGGGGAGCGCTGCTGACGAATTAAAATTTCTAATAAACACAAAAATGGCTACAAAAACAAAAACAAAAAAATTAAAAAAAAGTCAAATCCCATCTCATCTGCAGCGATGCTTTCAAATTGTTTTGCACCACATTGATATATTTATAAAAAAAAAATTAACCTGCGTGCAATCCAATTCTAAAATGTTTATTTTATGGTCTATCTCTCTGTCTTTTTTGTTTTATTAAACGTATCGGTAAAAATTGTTTGACTCCCACTTAGCCGAGATAAAACCACTTCCGAAATTCTTTTTTGTTTTTTGTTTTTTTGGCCCAACCACGAACCGAGCTTCAACTCCCGAGATTCAATTATTTGCTTTTTGAAGTTTATGAATCATCTTTGTAAACAGTTTAAAAGTATTCTTGGAATCTATCAAAATTAAAACGAAAAACATTAAATAGATAGAGAGAAATTCTGTTTCTTGTTTTTACGTTAAAAAGTCACACATTCAAAAATATCATTACAAAAGATAAAAAGACATTAATTCAAAAATCATTTGTCTACATGAGACTCTCAAAGTAGCGCTCTCAACGCGCACAAGTGGTTTTTACATTTTATGGCGCCGGAATTCCCATGAATTGTTCCATGTGTCAATGAAAACCTGAGTTACACTAAACTCGGTAAGGTTAAGCATTTAATTTATGACGAGATTTAAATCCCCCACCTTCTGACAAAAACGGATTACACTCCTCCTAGTACTATCACTATTGTTCCTGTTTTTTATTATTCTATTTTCATGAACGTATCATTACAATTAACACAGTTTTTATACAAAATTTAATATTTAAAATAAACAAATTACCAAAAAGTCATCATTCTTTTTTTTTTTCCTCCTTTTAAACAGACTTGCCGCCAATAAATTCACTCCATCTCTTAACCTCATTGGGAATGACACCCTCCTGCTTGAGAGGAAGCTTCTCAGCAACAGCATCAGCAAATAATTGCGAGGTTCTGGGTTCGTTGAACAAGGGAATAGCAAAGTCAATCGCGTTACGTCTCATCACATAGTCCTGGTCCTGCAGGTCCTCAGCTCTCTTCTTAGCCAGGTTGAAAACACCCTTAATGTCGTACTTGGCAAAGACCTCTCTCAAAGCACGCTTGTCGTTCTTGGGGAACTCAATGACAGCAACCTCAGCCTTACCATCGAGAGCCTTGTCAAGATAAGCCTTGACGTCAGCGTTGGCAGTGTAAAGCTTGTAGCCAAGAGGAGCAAGAGTAACAGCAACGTTAGAAAGGTTGGTGTTCTCAAGATCACCACCAAACAGCAGGCCAGAGGGAGGAAGAGGAAGGTGGAAGTTCATAGTAGATTGAATAGAAGTCCAGTAAGCCTCCTTGACATCTTTACCAAAGCAGGCAACCTCACCAGTAGAAGCCATCTCGACACCAAGGAATGGGTCAGCACCAGCAAGACGAGTAAAAGAAAATTGGGGAACCTTGGTAGCAACGTAGTTGCGAGGCTGAGCCATAATATCAACGGGTTCAGGAACGTCCTTGTTCAAGAGTGCCTTGGTAGCAACGTTGATGAAGTTAGTACCGAGAACCTTTGAAACGAAGGGGAAAGAACGAGATGCACGAATGTTGCACTCAATAACCTTCAGGTCAGGGAAAGTAGCATTGTCGGGGTTGTGAGCCTTGATGATCTGCATGTTGAAGGGACCAGTGATCTTCCAAGCAGCAGCGACCTTCTCAGCAATCTCCTTAAGACGGGACATGTCAGACTTAGTCAAAGAGGCAGGGGGCAAGACAAGAGTGGCATCACCAGAGTGAATACCAGCGTTTTCAACGTGCTCAGAAACTGCATGAATGAGAAGCTTACCGTTGGCAGCAACAGCATCAACATCAATCTCTTCGGCACCCTCAATAAACTTGGTGATAACAACAGGGTGGTCAGGAGAAACAGAAGCAGCATTGTTCAGCTTGGAGTCGAGCTCAGACTCGTCACGGATGACAGACATGGCAGCACCAGAGAGGACGTAGGAAGGACGAACAAGAACGGGGAAACCAACAGTCTCAGCAAACTTCTTAGCCTCAGCAACAGAGGAGAGTTCCTTCCAGGCAGGCTGATCAACTCCAATAGAATCCAGAATAGAAGAGAACTTATGTCTGTCCTCAGCCTTATCAATATCAAGGGGATCAGTACCGAGAACTTTAGCACCACCCTCCTGAAGCTTGAGAGCAATGTTCTGAGGCAATTGACCACCAACAGAGACAACAACACCAGCAGACTGTTCAAGCTCGTAAATGTCCATAACACGCTCAAAACTGAGCTCCTCAAAGTAAAGACGGTCAACCTCATCGAAATCAGTGGAAACGGTTTCAGGGTTGTAGTTGATCATGATAGTCTTCTTGCCAAGCTCACGGAGAGCACGGGCAGTGCTGACGGCACACCAGTCGAACTCAACAGAGGAACCAATACGGTAGACACCAGAACCAAGAACCATGGTTCCACGCTCATCAAACACAACATCATGAGTGGTAGCATTGTAAGTAGTGTAAAGGTAGTTGGTATCGGCGGGGAACTCAGCAGCAAGGGTATCAATCTTCTTGACAAAAGGACGGATGTTGAAAGAGAGACGGCGGGCACGGACCTCGATCTCAGTGCAGCCGACAGCAAGAGCAATCTGCTTATCAGAGAAACCAAGTTTCTTGGAAGTGAGAATAATGTCATGGGTAAGAGCAAATAGGGAACCAATCTCCTCGAGCTGCTTCTGCTGGCTGACGATGTTCATCAGCTTATGCAAAAACCACTTGTCAATCTTGGAAAGGTCGTGGACCTGGTCGACGGTGTAGTTCTCGTGAAGAAGAGCTTGACCAACAGCCAACCAACGGCGGTCAGTGGGATTAGCAAGTTCTTCATCGAGGTTCTCGAATTCACCACCCTGGAAACCAACATAAGAGGGATCAACCTGACGAATAGCTTTTTGGAATGACTCCTCAAAAGTTCTGCCAATAGCCATGACTTCACCAACAGACTTCATAGAACTACCAATGTCACGCTTAACATGCTGGAACTTGGACAGATCCCATCTAGGAATCTTAGTAACCATGTAGTCAAGGGAGGGCTCGAAGTTGGCAGAGGTAGTCTTGGTAACAGCGTTAGGAAGTTCAGGCAAGGTGTGTCCGAGGGCGATCTTAGCAGCAGTGTAAGCCAGAGGATAACCGGTAGCCTTCGAAGCCAAAGCAGAAGAACGGGAAAGACGAGCATTAACCTCAATAACACGGTAGTCGAGTCCATCAGGCTGCAAAGCGTACTGAACATTGCACTCACCGACAACACCGAGGTGGCGGATAATCTTAATGGCAGCGGATCTGAGCATATGGTACTCTTCATCAGACAGTGTTTGAGAGGGAGCAACAACAATAGAATCACCAGTATGGATACCAAGAGGATCAAAGTTTTCCATATTGCAGACAGTAATACAGTTACCAACACGGTCACGGACAACTTCATACTCAACTTCCTTCCAACCCTTCAAGGATTTTTCGACAAGAATTTGGGGAGCGAGAGAAAGAGACTGGGAGGCAAGGTTACGGAGTTCGTCAGCATTGTTGGCAAAGCCAGAACCGAGACCACCAAGAGCGTAGGCGGATCTAACAATAATGGGGTAACCAACGTTATCAGCAGCAGTAAGAGCATCTTCGACAGTATCAACAGCAACGGATTCGGCAATAGGGATATTGATTTCCTTGAGGGCTTGGGCAAATAAGTCACGATCTTCAGAAGTTTCCAGAGTCTTGATTGGAGTACCAAGGACCTTAATACCGTAGCGCTCAAAGACACCCATCTTGTCAAGCTGAACACCGACATTCAGACCAGTCTGACCACCAAAAGTAAGGAGAATACCATCGGGCTTTTCGCGTTCAATGATGTGGATAATATATTCAGGAGTAACCGGGAGATAGTAGACTTCATCAGCGAGAGCGTGAGAAGTCTGAATAGTAGCAATGTTGGGATTAATGAGGATAGAAGATTTGCTGGCTTCCTTCAAAGCTTTAATAGCCTGAGAGCCGGAGTAATCGAATTCACCAGCCTGGCCAATGCTGAGACCACCAGAGCCAATGACAAGAACCTTGTTGACGTCAACAAGACCCTCTTTGCTGTTTGTAGGGTTGAGAATGCCAGCGCCGGCGTAAGCAGCAGCCTTATCAGGGGAAGCGGTAGAAGCAAATCTGAGCGAACGAGCAGATGCAGATTTCAGTAGGGCCGAAGCCGAAAAGCATCCTGCTTTTGAGAAAGCAGCGGCCGGCTTAAGATAAGCTAGCGGTCGGACAATCATTGTATGAATGAGAAAGTAGAAGAGAATGAGACTTGACGTGCAGAATAGAAGAAAGAAAGGAAAAAAAAAAAGAAAAAAGAAAAAAAAAGGAAAGAGGTTTAGTATAAATAATTAAAATTTATACAGAAATTTTTTCAGTTTTTTTTTTTTTTTGAAGCAGACAAGTTGAAAAATTGAGTCAAGTTGTCAAGAAAAATCTTTGGGAAATCTTGAAAGTCAACTATGACCATGACGAGTCTGCAAGGGTATTCTAAAACATACTGTTTACACACTTAAATTTTTTTTCTCCTTTCAAAGTATGAGATTGAAGTTATTCTGATCGTTTTCTGATAATAATGAAATATAAATCAGAAAGGTGGACGGCGACCAAAGCAACTTTGCTATTGACGCTAAAAGAGTCATACAAATTAGACATTTTAAACCGCGATTTTACTTTTGATATTTTTTTAGGCTTTTTGTTTGTTTTTTTTGCTAATTTTACATGTATGGGAATTCATTTTTTTGTTTAATTTATAATTAATTTTTTGGTCAGCTACCACTTTTTTTCTTTAAGTTCTTTGAAAACCCGATGAAAACCGACCGGGATCGATGCCCGTTTGCCATGATTTTGACATTAAGGTAGAGCTAAGAGTGCATTTTTGGTTGTTACCTTAATCAAGAGATGTAAATTTGATACGGGCAGAAGCTCCAAGCCGAGAAAAACAGTCAAAAAACGATAATATTGTGATGAAGACATCTATCTGATACTGTTTATCTTGATTTGGTGCTCTACCATATAATTTCGAGAATCACCAATCATGATACCAGATATACTGGTTCTTACTGTAACCCAGTTAGCAGCGTAGATACACAAACAATTACAGCAGGTTTTGACAATTTTAACCCAGTTATGCCAAAAAAGAGCAATTGCAACACATCATAGTGATGCTTCGAGGACTTTATAGATCATCAAATTCATTTTAAATATCATCTTATTACTTCCGACAAATTGAGGATTCCGTTACAGGTGCTAAAACGTAGTAGCAAAGCATCATCTTAGAACTTGTATTTGTTCCTGTTCAACATTTATTATTTTTACTAATAACTACAATTGTTCTCAACTACATTGGCAAAGTTTTTTAGACTCATCCCATTTAGTCTCGTAGACTCATAATGCTATAAAACCGAATGGTTTATCATTATGAAATCTGCTAAAATTGACGAGTGTTATTTAAAACCAGCTCTCTCTAATTTATTTTTCGAGATCCTTTTTTGTTTCGTAATTTTTTTATTTTCAGTTAATTTTCTCCTCTTTGAAATATTGTATAAACTGTATTCTGTTAACTGGCCAGCATTTTTTTTTTTTCTCAAACTACAAAATATCATCCTCAGCAGCCTCAATGTTACCTTTGATCTTCAAAAGAATGGCGGTCTTCCACCTGTCAAGTTGAGAAAACTGGTCATACTCGTACAGCTTTGTCGAAAACTGCTTCTCGTCACCCTCCTTCACAGTTGCAAGTACATCGTGAAGAAGCTGACATTCCCGTGTCGTTGCAAAAGTAGGCTCCCACTCAATGTACTGGTTAAGCGCCCGCTCCGCAGCAACAAGGTCTTGTGCAGCAATATGACAAAGACCAGCCTTCAAGAAGTAATCCTTCAGACTCCACTTAGTGAGCTGGTTGTTAAGACTCTGCTTAGCAACTTGCTCATATTTCTCAACAGATTTGGAGTAATTGCCATTCAGCGCAGCAAGGTCAGCAACCTTAATGAACGCTTTATTGGCAAGACTAAATAAGGCAAAAAAAAAAAAAAAAAAAAAAAAAAAAAAAAAAGAGGAAACAAGACAATGTTAGTGAGTAACAAGCAGTAAAATAACAAAAAGTGATAAACGAATAGAATAGAGTCGAGAAACCCGTAACGGCTTTCACGACCAATCCATGAGAGTGAGTCTACAGCAAAAAATTTCGAAGAAATAACTTACGCTTCAGCTTGATCCTCAAAATACCAGTCGCCAGCTTTTTCATATGCTTCAACAGCAAGCTCAGCATTGTCTAGATCGTTCTCGTATATAGAGCCGAGATCCATCTGGTAGCCTGCTGCACGACGGAACGCGCCTCTCAACGTAAAGAAATGAATTGCTTGTGACAAAACGCGAGCCGCATCTTCAGGGTCAGTCTGCTTGTAGGCCTTGTAAGCTTCCACAAGCGTGTTCGCAGCGTCGTCCTTTGAATCGGTCTTTTGCTGTGCACTGGCAGCCTTCTCAAATGTTTGGCCAGCAGCCCGGCCATCCTTTTGCAGCTTGTATGCATTGGCCGCCTGAATGTAAAGCTCAGCAGCCTCTTCAAAACGATACGAGCTTCCGCCACTAAAAAAACTGGAAAACCCGCTAATAGGTGCAGACTTCTTGTCTGCCTATTCATAGTTAACACGGTTAGCAATTGAGTCCGATTTAGCCTAAACCAGTTCAAAATCACATACTTGCCTTTGCGATGAGTGCTTGGGGATCTAAAGACATTGTGTATTTGGTTTGAAGTTAATTGTGTTGACAGTAAACACGGAAAAGATAGTCAGATGGAAAGACAAGGCGATTCCTAGTTATTGATGATTTGATGGTTGTTGGTGATGGTTGGGCTAGTTTGCCTCCCAAATGAAAAGTGTTCAAATGAGCTAGTGTGGTCTAGGGTTTTTTGTTACCCTGACCACGTTTTAAGTGCTATGTTTTAATATTTATTTTAAAGAACATGAAATTTTAATCAAAAAAATTTAATTGAAATATCATGCCGCGTCTTTTTCACTCCCGCATCCCGCTTAAATTCTTTTCTTAAAGTTCTATAAATACAATGTCTTCCTCTAATTACATTCCTCTTAAAGATGCTGCGCCTAGTCCAATTAAAAATACTGAATCACCCGTGTCGCCAGGAATAGCTGAGGATCCTAGCGGGCAAGGCCCGGTGCCGACATCAATTCGCTACAACAGACTCACTCAAATTGGCAGGCGAGCATTGCAAGATACTTGTAAACATTTAACATATGAAAAATGGGCGAGTTGTTACCCGAAAATTGCAAGTACACCAAGTGGTAAACATGCATTGGAGCAAGCTCTGCTACAAATAACCAATTTTTTCAATGATACTGCACTGGTAAGCTACGTGTCGAAAATGATTTTTTTTTTTTTGGTTTGCGTGTTCGCGCTAAATTAACATTGCCTTTTATTTAGAAAGAATTTGACGCGATTTACAAAGAGCGAAATATTCTACCGCTTATGGTAGAGTTAGACAACATGTTCGAAGAAGCAAAAACGCGTAAAAACAAGCCCATTTCCAAGCTAGCACCGGAAGAGCAGCCGATTGACCTTGACCAGCTTACACCGGAAGCCATAATTCAGGCGCATCTGATACCACTACAACGCGCCGAAGAAGCGCGCTTGAAAGAAAAACTAAGTGTTATTAAAAACGAAAATCAAGAGATTTTGGACCAGGTTAAGGCTGGTAATCAAAGGGCGATGGACATGCTTGATATGCTGTCAAAGTCTATTATTGATATCCAAAACATTAATAAGAGTACCAGCAAAATGCCGCAACGGTCACATTTAATTTCTACTATTGAGATCATGACAGAATAACCGTTTTTTTTTCTTTTTTTAATAACGAATGAACCCAAATCTTTATTTATGACTTCATGATTGTTTTAAATGTCTACATAAAACTATCAAAACTTAGAAAGATCTTCTTGCACGTCATCAACTAACGTGGCAAGCACGTCTTCAATTTTCATCCGACGCAACTTGCCGTCAATAGGTGATTTTTCGGTGCTCATCTTGACTCTAATCCGGCTTCCAATTGTATCAACATCATGAAGTAGCCTATCAAGATCCTCTTTTGTTAGCGAGGCAGACACGCAAAATCGGACTCTTGCAGAGGCTAGAGGCGTCGCAGGATAACCGACCACGACAACCGCAATTCCTCGCTCCAAGAGCCACCGCGAAAAAGCTGGCAGTCTAGGAACATTGTACAACATCATTGGCACAATAGGACTATCATCGAGACCAGACACGCTGAAACCAAGACGCTTTAGTCCCAAACGAAGGTAACGAGAGTTGAATGCAAGTCTTTGTAACCGTTCTTCGCCCTCTCCGGGACGCACTTCGCCTGTAATGGTTTTAAGCGACGAGTTGATTTGGGCTAAAACAGGAGGAGCGGAGTTTTCAGAGTATACACTACCTAAGCCCACACATTTGACTCTTTCAATGATGGCCTTGTCAGCAGCAATGTAACCACCAGTAGCACCAAAACTTTTAGTCAGAGTACCCATGAGAATATCAACTTTGTTAGTGTGAATACCAAAGTAGTCGCAAACACCACGTCCTTTAGGGCCCATGGCACCAACAGAATGGGCCTCGTCGACAAATAGATAAAACTTGTACTTCTTCTTGAGCTCGATCAAGCCTGGGAGATCACAAATGGTTCCTTCCATAGAGTAAAGACCCTCAACGACAACCAAAATCTTTTTCCAAGGACGATGAGTTCTAGGCTGACCACCAGAGATCTCTTTTCTGAGGATACTTTCCAGATTCTTGAGGTTATTATGCTTGAAAACCTTTAACGAGGCACCGGACATTCTAATACCAAATCTGATGGATGCATGATTAAGTTCATCAGAAATGACTAGGCAGTCTTTTCCCACAAGGGAAGAGAAAATTACAGAGTTGGTGGAGTAGCCCTGCGAGTAAATGACAGCGTCTTCTTTACCAACAAAGTCCGCGACGACCTTTTCAGAAACAACATGCGCGTCACTGTGGCCACCCGTCACTCGGGTGCCACCAGCAATCACGCCATAGTGATTGATAGCCTCTTCAGCGGCGTCAGTGCACTGACCAACCGACTGTGCAAAGCCGAGATAGTTGTATGATGCAAGATTTAGGCACTGGACTTGTCTGCCAGTGGGAAGGTATGTGTAAAAGAAGTCTGGGGTGTAACGCTCCAGATAAGTGAGGTAGCGGCCAGGGACACCAGTTGTCGGCCGATTAAAACAGTCGTCTAATCTGTGCTTTAGTCTTCTTGTATAAAAACTATCAAAGTCACTTGTTAACGGAGCATATCCTTTGTACTCTTTAAGATGACGCGAATTGGGGTCATCCATAATCTTTGCAAAAAAATCACGAATATGGCCAATCATGATCAAAAACAGCCAGCCAAAGATTGTAGAGTGATACACCCAGGGATGAGGCTTGTCCTCTGGGGGGTTGATCACTGGCTTTGACATGTCTTGTCGTTGCATATATTTATATTTATCACTTGTGAGGTTTCCAAACTCAGATTCGTTTAGTTCATAATGTTGATGCTTGGTTTGTCGCTGCTGCTGCTGCTCAACAGACTTGTGCTTTGCTGATTCCGAGTTACTGTCAGACAGATATGAGCTGCTGCTGGTACTTGATGCTGAAGAATCAGTGAGATGCAAGTCCGAATCTGAAGAATCTAGCTCATCGAGTACAAGGTCATCCTTGGGGAAAAACTTGACAGGAGAAGACTCCTCTGTTATCAATATGTCTTGCTTTATAGTGGTCATAAGAAGGACAGCGAGACTAAGAAAGATTTGGGTGATGAGTGAGATTGAAGCCTTAAAAGAAAAGAATTCGAGTCTAATAGACTAGAAAAGAAGAAGCTCAAAAGATCAAAAATAATTCTGAAAGAACCAAGGATAATATCTTCAGTATATATACTTCGAAGCAGACTCCCTCCGAGTTCAAGCTTAACTCGACGAAGCCGAGGGGGAAAAAAAAAAAAAAAAAAAAAAAGAAAAATTAAAACAAATTGTAATAACAAATTTTTTGAAAAAATAAAAAAAAAAACTAGAAATTCAAAATAAACCTACTAAAAACTACATTAGTTTTTGGCTCTTGAATGCTCAAAAGTAAATTTTTTATGTATGCTCTGCAGAACTTGAAATCAAAAAAAAATTTCATGTATAACATTTCTTTTATTACACAATATCGCTTAAGGTTTCATTGTTTTTGGTGATTTAAGGGCAGGCCGAGTCAAGACGAACATGAAAAAAACAAAACGTCAGAAAAAAAAAAAGTTTTGAACCCCTAAGAAAAGTTACTGAAGGTTCCGCAAAGCTTTAAACATTTGTACACAAACACTCATTCACTCACTTATCCACACATATTTAAATGATAACACAAACTTTTGATTATCATTAAAACTAGAATTGAAACTAAAAAGACATGTGCCCTGTAGCATAGTCTCGCTTAATAATGGTTGACATCCAGAAGAAATTTGCACTCAGCATAAAAAAACCTTTTATTTCAATAACTGGTTTCAGCCATCATTTCTGGTTCCAAAAATATACCACGAAATACTGCCCAAGATGGTATTTTTTTTTCCAAAATGTATGTCGACTAGCTACATCAAGCACTGCTCTCAGAAGTGTTACTCTGTAATCAACATAAATTCCCGATCATACAAAAATATATGAAATTAAATTAATTTATTGGGGGCGCTCTTTGATAATATAACTGGCCAGTCATGAAAAACTAGCTATCAATTTTTTAGTCTGGACTCCTTGTCTAATTTTGTTGCAACTGTTGTCATTTTATAGGCCGAAAATGAGCAGGTTGTAAAAAAAAAATTCAGTTGAAACACAAGCTGATCAATCAAAGCTGACTTTGCAAATTATTTGGCTGACTTCTTGTGAATGCAAGTGGCCTGGCATATCAATTTCCGCTCTTTGAGATAGCACAAAAATTATTATTTTAAAAGCCACAGATAAACCCGTCTACAATAAAGAAACTCCACTTTTAACTTCATATGCTGTCCTGCCTCACTGACATGTTAATGTCAGCCTACATAATTCAACCCGCTTATTAAATATTTAATATTTTATTTCTTTATCATGAATCCTGCAAGTTACAGAAATGTAAGTGTAGGGCCTAGCTAGGACTAATTGGGCATGATTAAGAAGTGCGCATACAGTTAAAAATAAATAGAAAAAATAATTATTAAAAAAAATAATTTTCTCAATATTGAAGCATGCCTTACGACAATTATTACTTTTTTTCTTCGAAGAACATAAAAACAATGATAATGAAAATTAGAGTAATAACACAGATATAGATTATACATGAGCACCAGTGTAGACAAACTCTTCGGTGTCGATTTGAGCTGCAAGCAAACCGCTAGAGTCTAACTAAATCCAGTCTTTGATCTTTCGTTTTTCTCTGGCCTAGATCCGATTTAATATGATTCTATTTATCTTAGTTTTACCGATTATCATGACACAGCCTGCCATTTGCTGCAACGATGTCGAAGACGACTTTTTAGGCTTATTGGAAATAAATGAAGTATGACACAGTTTCATTTTAACCTGTCTTTGTGAAGCTGTTTGCAGCATGGCAAAAAAAAAAATCTGGATTAGTCCTAATTTCCTACTAGCTTTTTGTTTTGTGTGAAATACCAGCTTGGGCCAGTTTTGTGTATTTCAATGCGTCGATGAATCGAACGTGAGCATAAACAAAAATTAACACGAAAACGACAACTGCCAATCGGAGAAAGAGAGCAAAACCAGGGCAAATGGAAAGATTGGAGTCAAGTCAAAACCTGTTGTTCTAAACAGGAACAAATCCTCTTTCCCGAGGTTCAGGGAATCAACAATCCAGAAACAAGCTTTTTTTTCACCCATTGTTTTTTTTACGTATATTGAAATGTAGACAACTAATGTCGGTATTAGTTAAAAGGTGCCATTTGCCATTTACACGTAAATGATAAAAAAGAAAATGATTTTGCAAATTACTGTCAATGCCACAAAACCTGGGCTTAACGTTTTGAAAAACCTGATATGTTTGGTCGGCTGGCAGCCAGTTTTCAAGTGCTATTAATTGTGCGCAGCATTGGCCTGCGTGAGACTGGCAGCGGCGCAGCAGGATGCAATCCAAATTTCCGTCATGTACTTCTTGAGTAACCAAAAAAAAACTTTGAACTCACATTTAACACAAATTGCATGCGTTTAAGCTATTTGAACCGAAACTGTTATCCGTTTTTTTTTTTTGCTTCCTCTGTACAGTTGAAACTATCCAAAAATTGACACAAGTTCACCGGTGTGTCAATCCACTGGTTTCTATGTCAGATTCAAGTATCTCCGAGTGATAAAGCAAGAAACGGTCATGAAAACTAGACTTTGAGTTTTTTTTTTCTTTTTTTTTAATTCTCGCTCAGACAGCTTTCATGATTTGAAATTTTAGTTGGTTCGAAAGCTCTAAAGTTGAAACCGTCGGTACCAAATTGTCGTGGTTTCCTAGCAGATTTTATGTTTTGTACCGTGTGTTGTATTTTTGAAAGTTTTAAATTTTCATTGAACACAGGGTGTGTACTTATTTCGTAAAAAAAATATTAGAAAAAAAACCAGCTTTGAGTACAAACTCAATACCAACACAAAAACAGCAAAAACTAATGATGCATCATTGATTTCAAGCAGAAATAAAGCTTGTCGCCAAGTAAATTGTAACTTTAGCAACTCTGTAAATCTGAGTTCTCAGTCTTCTTAAGTTATCATGAAAAACCCAAAAGTAGTTCTAGGCTGGAACCTCGCCAGATGCTGCCTCATATAAAATCGAGATAGTTAGCCGCCAGCAGGCTTCGTCTCAAAGACAGTAAAACCCCGTTATAGGTAACCGAAATTGAAAACAGAGTTTATAGACTATAACGGGGAGTTGTTCTTTGCAAATTGAGTGATTGGTTTTTCATAACATAGCCCATCAAATTAATTTATTTGGTCTGTTTGATTATATAATATTTCTTGGAACAATACTAAATTGCGTGCCTTAACTTAAAAAGAAGGTCCGAAAATCAGTCCGGTGCTCATTCTGATTTTTTTTTTCCTTAACAACTCTCGTTCGTAGTGCATGAGATCATTTAAAATACGTTGATTTCCTTTTTCTGCTGTTTTTCAAACATTTGCTTTTCTGGAAAACACTTTAAAAGCTCTCTCGCTAGATATTGTATTTTCCTAATTACACCCGTTTTTTAATACTTTTTTTTTAACTTGGGCCCAGTTGAAAAAAGCTTCAATCTCTTCTGAACACAAGAGCTAATTGCTGACGGTTTGTCATGGCATATTATTTGGTCATGATAAACAAAATTTGCAGCAAAGAGTGGATGCAGTCGACAAAATTTTTTCACATAATAAACCTGTTTTTTTTCTTCAAGTTTTATTTTCTTTTTTTCTTTTTCCTGAAAGACAATCAAAAATTAGGGTTTTTTTCCACTCTATAATTGATTTTGTATATGAAAAAAAAAGTTGCTGCATCTTCTTCACAACGAAATTTTGGGCAATTTTGTATGTAAATTCAAACTTGACATCTTCTTGAGTTGCTCATAACAGGGTTTTGACTGTAAAGAGGTTGATAATAACGGGGTAACACTGTACATCAATTTGTAACATGCTGTTTCTGGCCAAGCTGTTAAGTAACAAACTTTCGAGTGCATTTAATAAGCAAGCTTATCATCAAGGTTAACCATAGAATCATGAGAGGCAAGTTCAAAAATAAAGAACCTTCAATCCGGTGCTTCACTTGAGATGCAAAAAAACTTTGTAAAGCCTTACACAAAAGACCAAATAGGTTTTTATTGAACTTTGACTGTAGAGTTCGAAAAATCTATGATTTGAACATGAGCCTATAGTAAAAAAATTATTAAAAAAAAAAACTTAAATGACCTGAGGTCATGATATGTGGGTCAATAGATCAGGAACTTTGGAGCAGGTAAAATTTTAAACGTGGAAGGTTACACGCACCTTGCTGCACAGTATAGACAGTTGTGTTTAATTTATGATGTGTATGTACAGCACTATAGCAAGAAACATACATCATATTGATAAATACGAAAATGTTGCAGTTAACAGTAGAATCAGCAGCCTGAAACTTTAAAATCAGTGCACACACGTGAATTGGACACATAACGTGGCTAGCGATGCCTGGTACAAAATTTTGTGTGAATATTTTAGCAGACGTCAGTGAACGCCAAACTGAAGAGCATTTTTCAAAGCTCTTATAACAAGCTTTGCATTCAAGAAGTGATGCTTATTTTAAAGCACCCTTGTTGTTTTGGGCTTTAACATTAGACTTTATTTTAAATTGATCTTTGTATTAAAGTTATTAAATCAATGTGAGCCAAATACAAGAAATAGGGAAAAAAATTTGCTCCTGTGTTGCAGTATCTTGAAGGTGAATAAAAACAGAATAGGTGCAGCATAAGCACTTTCAATGCAGTTCAAATAGTTCTGGCTCAAATGCACATCATAGAACGACTAGATTGAAATAACGAAATTAGAAGTGTGAGCTCAAAAAGTTCTTCAGAGTTGGAAGATTCAGAAAATTTAGTTATTTCAAAGATTAACTTTGTAACAGAATTCAAGATTTCCAGAAATATTTCAAAATTCTGGGTCCAGTTAAACTGTGTCCATTAATTAAAATGCTTTTCTATTTGATTCATTTGTTTAAAAATTAAAAAATGTTTGATTACTTAGTTATCAATTCATTGCATTTCAGTTTCACAAACTGAATACAATAGTAAACCCTGCGCCAGTCTCAGTGGAGTGCAGTCAATCTAATAGCCATAATGACACAAACACTCTCCATAAAATTATTCCATAAAGCTTTACAGCCAAAAACTTTTCTTATTAATCAAAACGGTAGCTTTGAGAAAAAGATCTAGCAGATAAAATCAATGGTGACGGCAAAGAAATAAAACAAAACAAACCAATGGAAACCTATGAATCAGTTTACAGAACCCTCAAAAAATAACCGAAACTAGTTCGAACAAAGAAAAAATCAAACAAGGTAAAAGACCTTTTGAATACGTATTTTTTTTACTTTCAGAAAAAATAAAAAAATTTGAGGTGGAGCCGAGGTGGTGCTTTCCAGAGAGGTTTACGATGTGATTAATGTTGAGCAACCATAAAACAAAAATGCAGACAAAAAGTTACTCGAAATGAAATCCAAATAACTTCTTTTGGGATTGACATTAGCTTTCTAGTTCTAGGATTATCAATTCTTTGTTTTTGAAAGTCTGAAGAGAAGAAACACGAAGCGCAAACGTAAGCCACATTAATCAGATAAAACAATGCAAACAATTCATGACAACATCTCTCTTCTCAGTGTAGAGACAACTAAGGAAACAGGCCGCCAAGGGGCCCTGTGGGAACCAATGCTGAATGTTACTATGGGGGAAGGGCTACGCGATCTACAGACTTAGTGGGATACTAGTAACTGTGGTCAAAAGTAACCCAAGAACAGAATAAGATCACGATATGCAATCAACCCTTGAGCTTTAGGGCCACAAGTTCCAAAATCCGAAGTTAAAACAACACTTAGCTCAAGATTGGTTGAAATTTTTTGTATTTTTCTTTTTATGATAAGCCTCCTACTTGTGGTATTTGGTTTGAAGAACCATATACGACCGTTGGGGTTTTATAATACACAAGACATTGTACATAGACGATCACTGGGAACTCTATAAGAAACTGCAAGGCTGAGTAAAACTAACACAGACAGAGAAAAATTATGACTTGACACAAACATGGAATTTTAACCATTTATAAATGTTTATGTACCTATGGGGGGGGGGGGGAAAGGCTACCGGTAAAATCGCTATATGTTTACGTAATTAACCTGCCGCGA
>JAKVQX010000120.1:0-32681 GCA_030463015.1 Geotrichum citri-aurantii
AAAGTGATAATTAGACACAGAAACCCTACAGTAAAGGTCACATAACTTTTTTTCCGCATTGTCCAATTTTTAGGATTATCGGGGTCTGAGGGGCTATCCCAATCAAGGTCAGAAAGTTGTGTGGGGGCGGAAATGGGGGTCGAAGCGACTTGGGCCTCTGCGTGTTTTTTGTTAGCGTCATAGCCTTGCACTCTATCGCTATCGTCTTCAATAATTTCATTTTGTGAACCGTCAAGGTTGTTTAAAATGAAACCGTCATCCGCCATGCTGTTAGGATTTTGTGCATCTTTCATTGTAAGCGAAATAAAAAGCTGATATTTGGACTTTGAAAAATGTTCCTGGAATTAATGAACAAAAAATTTATTAAAAACTTGTCCGAAACATGATTGTTTTATAGCTCGTCGATCTCCATAAATCGTTTGATTGACTTGTTCAAAAAAAAGTCAAAAAAACTTCAAGAATGCCTTTGCTACTCTGCCCTGGATGTATCATGAAAAGTGAGCATTTGTTGTTTTAAACTGAGGTATTAACATCGACTCAACAAATAAGGTGTGCATTTAAAATTCATATTAAAACCGTAAAGAATTTTCTTTCATCATCATCATCATATATGCACTCTCATCATTAGGCGACAGATCCTACCTAGCACCGATTAGACACTTTAAAGCCTTTGGCCATTTTGGTGATGAAAAAACCAAGGGGCTCCAAGATGACGCCGCACAGAAATTACAAGACTATTAAATTTAACTAACTTGGTGCGGATTTAAGATTTTAACAGCCTTTAAAGCAACTTTAAAACCTCATCACAAAAAAGTAACTCACGTTAAAAGGAATTAATCCTTTCTAAACGCCGTTAAATTTTCTCAAATATTTCGGAGATAACTCAGGCCAAATGACTTTAACTTGAACAAAAGTGTGTGCTCTCTCTTCAAAAAAATTTAATTTTAGGATTTAAAAAAAATTGATTTTGTTGTAATTTTATCAAAAACTATACATTGTTTACTAAGTTGCCAATAAACGCGTCTTACTATGGGCACGATCACGATCATTCTTTTTTTGGTTCCACACGACGTCAACTAATAGTAAGTGGAAAAAAATGTTGTACTGTATTAAACCTCAGCCTAATAGAATGTCTAGTTTTTAATTTCAATAAAACTTAGCTCAACTTTTCTTTATAAACCCCATGGTTTTTTTTTTTTTTTTCAAACCCCATTTACATAACCACAACGTAATAATAAAATCTCTACCATCTTCCGCTGCTCCTCCATTGCCACCTAGCTTAATTTTTAAAAGTTTTGGTGAGCTTTATGACCATTTTCAGTGTTTTTTTCTTTCTTTTGTGTGTGAACCAAAAGAAAAACGTCGTGTGAACCAAAAAAAGAAGCATCGTGCCCATAGTAAGACACCTAAAAACGACACTCACACGGCTGTATGAGACTATCAACAAAATTCTCTTGAATCAACAAAATTCTTTTGAACGTATCAACACGAATATCTCGTTATTAAGTTAGCGATTTCTGTAAGGTTAATTTTTAATGTAATATTTCAAGTTTGAAAAACAGTCCTTGGGCATTAATGCGTTTTGAAAAGATGAGAAACTTTGTTCCATAGTATTTTACGTACACTTCATTGTGTAAAACTAGGTAGAAAATCTGTTTATTGCGTGTATCGAGCATTTACACGCACAAAACTTTTTTTTTTTTTTCTTCTTAGATGATCTATTGAAATTGAATCAACTTTTTTATTTAGAATTTTGTTAAAAATCAAACACTTTGATTTAAAGTCATCTTTATTCTGTCAAATCCAAAATCAAACATTTTAGTACTAAGTCATCCTTATTCTGTCAAATTCAGTTCTCTGATCGCGATTAGACTTTCTCCAAATTTAACGCATTTTTTCTGGTTTTCTTCAGCCGTACCTGGAAAAGAATCCTCATATTCTATTTTAAAGTCAAAAATAATTTCCAATATAACTTGCCAAAAAAAACTTCTAGTTTAATCAACTACATGGAACTGCTCTAACAAAACGAACAAAAAATTTTTATGTCAAAAACTGTCTACTTATCTTATTATTAAAGAATCTTGTCATGATACTTGCCCTTTCGCGCCTTGTACACCACAGACCCAAACAGTACTAGCGCCTGCACGCCCAGGAAAAGGAATAAAATGAACCACAAGGAGGGGCCTTCACTGCTGATAGCCTTTGAGATAGTTCCCGGAATAGACTGAATCAGCGACTCGGTGTGTTGTTTGACCACACTATTAATTTCTTCAACACGCTTTTGCAGTTTCTTCATCTCTTGGTCGAGCTTAGCCTTTTGATCATGGTCATTAGATGATACGGCAGAACCGTGCTCAAGAGCACGGCGCTGCAACTCAACTAAACTCTTGATGGTTTGTTCAAGTCCACCAATTGATTTCTCAATATTAGCTTGACTTTTTTCTTGCAACTGCTGTAGGGCAGTAAGCTGAACGCGAATTTCGCCGATAGCAGCAGAATCACCGCCTTGAGAGTTACCATTGGCTGGAAGTGAATCAAGTTTTTGCAAAATTGAGCTCAAAGTGTTATCTTCGTTACTCACAGAACGGGGTTCAATCACCTGCTGTTGCTGCTGCAATGGCGCATCAGCCTGTGTCTCACCTTGTGGCTGCGACTCCTCACTAATGGGTGGCACAATATCAGCATAGACCTGTACTCTATTGAGAATAAAACTGTCAGCATTTTCAGTGTTACTAGCAGACACACCAAAATATCCGCCCTTGGGTAGCAAAATCTTATCAGTCTGGAAACATATCGCATCATTAATTTTAATGCGGAAAAAGCCGGACTGGTAAGAAACTTTTAAAGTGTTCTTGTAGCCGGTGTTGCGGTACTTAATAGCGCACGTAGAAAACGCCTTTTCAAACGGGTTTCCAGCTTTGGAATACTCAAATGACTGATCATTCAAATATGCACGAAGTGAGCCAGTATCTGAATCTGAATCTGAACCTACTGAGTCAACGAAAATACCAAGACCATCCCATTTGTCGTTAGCTCCATACACCGGGCCATGAGCACCCATCTTAGTCGTATACCAGATCGCGAAACCACCACCAGAATTAATGGGACCGGCGACTCTAAGATCAACATCTATTGTCCATTTTTCATAGTTGTTGGCCACATTTGACCACGCGGAACCCCACTGATTCTGCTTGCCCAAGTCGGTAAGAGTCAGACGATCAGACTGGACTTTTGTCGAGCCCTTAAGCTGCCAATTGGAAATGGGTTCGCCCTCAGAAAGAACCTCTGGAATCGAATGCGAATACTCAGGTTGAATGGGTTTTGCGAGCGCGGCTGTAATGGCGTAAAGCGAAGTTGCGAAAAGCGTTGAATACTTCATGTTGATCTTTGAAAAATTAAAACAAACTAACTAACAAACAAAACAAAAATGGAGTGCGTTGAAAGGACTCAATTTTCAGTTACTATTCTAAAGGGGAAGAAATAACTGATATTGAACACTGTGAAAAAAAAAATAAGTCTGGCAAATGGTATCACTATAGGTATGTCTTGTTCCACAAATTATTCACAAATAAAATCTTGTAGGTCGAGCAGAACTGACTAACTGAAAAGAAAAGACAACTAATATTAAAAATAAATTTAGCAGCTGCCACAGAGGAGGAATCACCGAGTGTTAACAGAAAAAAAAAGTATTAAAAAAGAAGAAATTTTATCATGGACGAGTGAAAAAAAAAAAAAAAACCATGTTCGTGCAAGTTGACCACCGTGTACAACTCTAAGAGGCGAGCAGTAGACTTTTTGTGTTTTAGATTCTGCAGTGCCCGCAGTGGGAAAGCGGTCAAGAGCCGGAGCTGCTGCGTGCAGGATTAAGGTTTCCCGCAGAGCAGAAATCGCACTAACGTTGAGCAAAAACACCAAAAAAACAATAACGTCAAGACAGAAATTTACGCCGCTCAGAGGTAAACTTCAGACCTTTTGCTTAGTCAATTATCTCAACCTTATTTAATTAAGATTGTTAGTGTGTGTGCCTCTCTGTATTTACCCTTGCCCCGAAACTTGCTTTTAAACAAAATAAAAAATTTCACTTTTTTTCTTCTTCTTCTCCGTCAAATCAACAATCAATTGATTAAACGCTCAACGTTAATCCTCGAATCAATCTATTACAACAATGTCTTCTTATTTCGGTCTTGGAGGTGGTGCTGGTGCCGGCACTGTCAACACTCAGAAAATTGCGGCTGCTGAGGCCGAGCTCGACATGGTCACTGACATGTTCAACAGGTACGTCGCATCCTCCAATTATTTGCAGCGGTTCGAAAAAATAAAAAAAATAGAGATTACTAACTTACAGTATCATAGATTGGTCGATGGCTGCTACAAGAAGTGTATCAACACCAGCTACTCCGAGGGTGACGTCAACAAGGGCGAGGCTCTTTGCTTGGACAGATGCGTGGCTAAATACTTTGAGGTTAACACCAAGGTTGGCGAGCACATGCAAAAGCTTGGTCAGAACGGTCTCATGAAGCGCTAAGCGGCACCAAAGCTAGGCATCCGTGATGGTGATAAATATATCACTTCCTCCCTTTCTTAATGTCGTTTTTTGTTGTTGTTGCTTTTCTGTTCTCCCTCTCATGTGTATATTGTTTTCATGTCCCGTTTTCGATCTTTTTTTTTCCTATTGGGACTCTGACTGGATGGACTATTCTGACCAGCATTGTTCCATATTTATATGTACATAATAAAGTCATTTTGGATCTTATAACTCAACCTTTGTTGATACTCAACGTCTTCTGCTTTTCAAATCTGCCAAAATTTTTTTTTTTTTACTACATGTGTAAAACTTCCAGGCCTTCCTAGGTACTATTTTGCGACAGTTTTCAAGGTTTCAATTACTTTACTGTTAATACTATTTACAAATGCTGTTTTACAAAATCAGCGCCGCCTAGTTCCAACCTATAAATTTCAAGAATCGCATCTTGCAGCCCTCAAACGTATTCAGCTTGGGTCGAACGTCCAAGTAAAAACTGGGCATGTCCGGGAGCAGCGGGTTGGGCTTGCCCGTGTAGAAGTCAATCACATATTCAACTTGTTGGTTTTCGTCTCCGCACCGTTCAATCAACCAGTCATGGCGGTCAAACGGCTTTTGGAATCCTAAGAACGTCATGTTGAAACGCGCTTTGGGTGTGATTTTGCTTGCGTCACCGCTAAATTTAACCAGGTTCGGCTGAGCGCACTGCGCGTTGCTCTTGGTAAAAGTATCTTCCCACTTGAGAATTTCGGTCCACGCGCGCTCGTTCACTGCATTGTGAATAGGCACAACCGACTGCATGTCCTCAGCCTGAGGATCCCAGTTCTTGCGCTTCATTGCGTTGAAAAACTGCGCCTGCGACGGGTACACCCAGTTGCCACCAACGTTTTTCGCACGGGGAATAGTACTAATTTCACGCTCCGTCGACAAGCCCGTTGTGCTAGAAATGCTCTGAATGGCTTGTGGCGTGCTTGTCGTGTCAAGTCTGTCCGAAGAACAGTTTTCTGCGGGTTCCTCAAACGACTCACCGCCATTTGATGTTTGGAGGGTCTTAGCCTGCTGCAGCCAGACTTCACGGCTGTTGTGATCTACTGGGCATTTTTCTGCGGCAGGTTCTGATACTGGCGGAATGACCGGGGCTTGTGCGGGTTCGTGGTATTCTTTCGTGCTGTGTTTTAGCCACGCCTCTCGTGTGCTATGGTCAACGGGACATACTCCCTGAGCTTCTTTATCGGACGACATTGTTGATTGAATCCAAGTAATAAGATTCCTGTATTTTTTTTGATTTATTTTCTATTAAATATTAATAATTAAAAAGAAAAAAAAGAATAGAATCAATGAAGAAAAACGACAGTCGGGATTAAAAAGGAAGAAAAATTTAAAAAAAATTAACGGGTATACAATTGCCAATGTCCAGAGTTTTACTGGATAATAGTATGCACACGTGACTACACATATTGCTCTGGGTTCTCTGCCATCAGACCTTTATTCTCCTGGTGCAAATCAAGCCAGTTGACATGCTGGAGCACCGGGTTTGTAGCTGACTGCTTTTTAATGGCATTAACGGATTCTGTAGCAACTAGTAGACATATGGCATCATAGCCTCCGGCACCAGGAACAACTCCGCCTATGACACCTGGAATTTTAGTGCTTTCGTCAAGAACTGCAGTCTGGGATTCGGGCTCAATCGGAGCACCTGACTCCAAAGTCATTGTTTTTAGACCCTTGCGGATGTTTGTAAAACTATTAGAAAGTTCTTTCAAAAGAATTTCATCGGAATTTGATAGTTCAACACCAGAGCTGTCTTTGGCCTTTTCAATAACGGCTTTATAGTGCTCAGGATTCGACTTGTGCAGTTCCCCAAACTTATTGAGAAGACTGACTAGCTCCATGTTGGAATTGTTTAGTTCAGTCCACACTTGTAAACTGCGTTCGGGTTGGTCCTTGCGCCATTGCAAAACTGTTCCCACCAGCTTAGGGGTTTCCGAACCGCCACTAATGTCTCCCATGAGGAGTGAAAGACCCACAGGCAAGCCAATCGCTTTGGTTTCAACGCCCCAGTTGGTAGAATCAATTAGTTTCTGTACCAGCTTAGCATATTCAGGTCCCTGGTACAGCTCATAGGAGGTTAAATCGCCAAGAGTTGATGCCGCAAATCGTCGGTAAATTATGCTACCACACACTGCCGAAGCGACGTCAAATCCAGACCCAATTTTTTTTTGGGCTGTGCAATGAGCCAATTGTGCGAGAAAATGAATTCGGTCAACCGATGCTTGGTTAGAAGTAAAATTTTCGGTAAGGTCTGGCTTGTAATGCGACAAAATAGCAGCAGTAACAACCGACACTAGGGCGGCAGAAGAACCAAGACCAGTCTTAGGAACCTTTGAGATGGGATCTTTGTGATTGTGGAATCTCTTTGTGGGATTCTTAGCCAGCTCTTCGGAATCTTGTGAGTGGAAAGCATCGTCAGAGTATATAGTGATTTCAACGTTATAGTGTTTAGTGGGCTCGATATAGCTCAGAAGAACAGTTATAGTCGCTTCCAAGAATGGATTTATATTTTTTCTTCAGTAGTGTGTTTGTTAGAATTAAATCATCAGCGCAATTGACAGTTCCCGTACTTACAATGACTTGGCCCGGTAGGCAGTTGCACCACTCAAATCAGCAGAAAATTCCCAAGTTCCCTCAGCAAATTGAGGACTGTTTACTGTGATAGTTGTCGAATCACTGGGAGTGCCCTGTACGACAGCATGCATACGGGCGGAAAGGGCAACAACGTAAGCTGAGTACAGAGGATCAAGAACAAGATAACCTCCAGCCAAAAGAGCCTTTCCAGGAGCAGAAAATGCGGTCTTTGAAGACATTGTAAAATAATTGAAAGACAATTGAAATAACGACTGGCCAAAGAACTTAGATCAGGGAGAAAGAAGACAAGACTTCGGGAATCCTAGGTTTTTAGTGAAATTCCACCGTAACATTAGTGAAAGTAGGGTTAGGTATTATGAAAATTTATTATTATTGTTTTTATCAGTTGGTTGCCCCTAATATACATTTTAAGCCATGCTTTGCATATCATCCAAGTGCACATACACAAGCCTTTCTTTTTTAAGTTGTTCCGAGCACAGTTTTGTCAACAATTCAGGTTTTTGCAGCTTTCACTTTTGTAAATTCCAAAACCTTTGAGTTTTCCTTTCTTCTTCTGATCACCCCCAAACAACCTTGTCTGGCTTTGTGTCATAAACACAGTCTTTTTTTAATAGATACTATTATTATAGCTGAAGTATGTTTTTTTTTCTCTCTCTAACCTGTGCGGTTCTTTCCTCAAACATGTAATTTATTAATGTTAAATGATCTCTATAGTATTCAAACTTAGAAGCCACATCCATTCAGAAATGACTATTCCCAGCAACACCCACGGCTTTGACTTCCCACTAAAGGAATTCAGTCCCGATAAGTTGCCTCCAAAGGCTCAAATTATTGCAGCAGCGCATGAGTTTGTCACGCAGATTAAAATTGACTGGACCAAGACCAAGGTGTATCCACACGACGTGCACACATACACGAACCGCCAAGGCAGCGACTTTTGGATGGCCAGAATCTCTTATCACAAAGACGTTACTTTCGACCAGTTCAAATCAGCCATTTTTGAGAACCATACTCGCAATGAGGTTAAGTATATTCCTCTGCTAGACTCTGCCAGAGATCATGATGACGAACCTGAAGTGATTCCGGAAGACCACTCTGAGGGCTGGAAGGCTTTCACCGTGCATTATAAATTCCCACGTCTCTTTAGCGACAGAGAAATGGCAGTTTGGGTGCTGGCAGTTCAGCCGAATCCCGAAGTCAAGCAATTTATTATTGTGTCGCTGCCATCATCGCACACTGTTTCACAGCATGTCACTCGTGCTGAATATCTCGCTATTGAAGTCGTTACATATATTGAGGAAGAAGGCCATGTAGAGTGGATAATGGCGCAAACGAGCGACGCCAAAGGTAACATTCCGCGCTGGATTCAGGACAAGTCTGTGACAGCGAGCGTCGTTGCTGACGTGCCATCATTTATCGACTGGGCTAAGAAGAACCTTCAGTAATGCTATTTCATGCTACACTTACACTTTATACCTCTTTATTGGAATGTTAAAGACTAAAATTAAACAAGTTAATCAAATTAATCGATCCTAGACTATTACCGAGGGTGATGACGAAGAATCTAGATGTTTGGACACTTCTTTTTGTTTGCGCAAGGCCTGTTGCCATTCCTCTTTTGTAATACCACTACTGCCCTCCTCTAATGGACCCTGGATTGAGGGCCAGAAGTCACCACCAACACGACCCAAAGACTGCGAGCAGTATGATACTTGTAGCCACAACCCGCTACGTGTACTATCGTCGGCAATAAATGGACTTGTTTCAGCCACCGTTTCACGTAGCTCTTCTACCACTGCCCGGAGAAACGAACCAATAAGTCTCTCACCAGATGTTGACTCGGGTGTGTCCTTGATCTGTGAAGAGAGCGATTCGGGAAAAACTGACCGAAACCCGACAATTGTTACAAATACATGTTCTCTAAAAACTTCGATGTATCGCTTTAAGTAGGTCTCCGGTGATTGTTTTTTCAGTGGCTCTAGTGAAGAAAGCAGTGTACGAATAAATTGCAGACGAGAAACCAGATACAGCTGCTCAAGTTGTCTGTCCACGTTGTCTGAGCCCTGGAACGGCTTCATCCGACGCAGATAAGAAACGACCTTGATCAACGTTGGCAGTTTGACAGTCTCACGCAAAAGCCGCAGCAGCTGAATAAGCATTGTCTTCAGTGCGTCTTCTACCTGTTGTTGAATGTCCTGAATTACCTTAATGTTACTGTACCGTGTGTAAAGTCGGTTTGTGTGGTTGGCGAGATCAAGGGCTTCTGTGTAATAGCCGTTGTTGACGCACGCCAATGTTAGCGTGGGCAGCTCTAGCATATCTTGAACCTTGTCTAAATTCTTTAAGAGCACGATAGCCTCTGAGTTGTCGGTGAAGGCTTTGTCGGTAAACGGCTGTTGGCCTTCAGTCTCAGCGTCGTCAGCAGCGCCATTCTGCTGATTCAAGATTGTAGAAAAATGCTGAATGTCATTGTCCAAGTATATAAACTCAGTTTCGTAAAATTCGTTAACATCGACTTTGAATTGTTTAAATTGACCGTCAAAAGATGCCAATGATGTTGATCCGGAGATGAATTTATGGTAAGAAGACTGGACAACGTTCTGAAGTTTGGATGTCACGTCGGCCTGTTCCTTTTCCACCTTAGCCTCTGTCTCAGCACTAGTTAAGGTCGATAAATTGCTACTTCGCAGAGTCGGGAGAAATGAATATGCAGGGTTGTGTGCGACAAAGTCGTCGGAACCGGCGCTAGAGACAATAAGGCTTTGAATATCTTGTGGCAGGTCCGGCAGCAGAATGTCAAGCAGCGGGTCCACTGAAACTAGTGGTTGGTCTATGTTGTCGGTGATAGCCATAGTTTTCTCTAAAGTCGTGTACTTAACGGTGTTAGCCTGCGTTTGCCCGGGTCGTGGTCGTTGTTGTAATCGGTTCGTGTTAGAAACCGGCGTGAAGTAAGAAAGCGATGTGTTGGTCTGACTGAGTCAGCAAAACATGTTGCTTATATAAGTCATTAGCAGTCTTTTTTCTTTTTTTTTTTTTGCCAGCCAAACTCGAAAAGCAGCACTTTTTCTTTTCTTCCTCCTCCAAATTTCAATATTGCCATCTCGCTTTCTCGTGTTTCTCTAGTAAAGTCCGCCATTGCATTGCCCAACACACTTCATTCTGCACAGTACAGTTACTAGAACGCAATTATGGAAGGTCTATTTATTAATATTGATTTGTAAGTTTCTACCTTCTTGCTTCAAGTACACCAGAGTTCTAATTTTCTTCTTTAGCGGCTTCCTTGAAGCTATCGTTAGAGGTTACCGCAATGGACTTCTCACCAGCTCTCAGTACATCAACTTAACGCAATGCGACACTTTAGAAGGTAAGTAATTTTTGGTTTAACTTCTATTGGTGACAGCACTCTGATACTATCTTTGTTAGACCTCAAGCTTCAACTGTCTGCCACAGATTATGGCAATTTTTTAGCAAACGTTCCCGGCACTTTGGCCACTTCTACTATTCAAGAAAAGGCCTTTGGTAAACTAATTGATGACTTCCGCTACATTCGCTCACAGGCTGTTGAGCCGTTGTCTAAGCTTATGGACTACATTACTTACGGCTACATGATTGATAATGTCGCTCTTCTTATCACCGGCACCGTTCACGAGCGTGACAGAGCCGAGATTTTGGAACGCTGCCACCCGCTTGGTTGGTTCGACACTCTTCCTGCGCTGTCAGTCGCTACTGACGTCGAGTCTCTTTACGACACGGTTCTTGTCGACACCCCTCTTGCCCCGTACTTTAAGGACTGTTTTTCTGCTGAAGAGTTGGACGACCTTAACATTGAAATCATCAGAAACAGACTGTATAAGGCGTACCTGCAAGACTTTTACAAGTTTGTGCAGACTTTACCCGACCCCTCAAACCAGATCTTAAGCCGCCTGCTCGAGTTTGAGGCTGATAGACGTACCATCAACATTTCTATCAACTCAATTGGTACGCAACTGTCAAGAGACGACAGACTGTCTCTTATTCCCGAGTTTGGATCGCTTTACCCCACTGCCACAGAGCTGCTAGTCCGCGCCGAAGATGTCGAGCAGGTTAGATATGCCATTGAAAACTCTGGCAGCTCTACCGTTGACTCGTCAATCTTTGAAAGCGGCAGCCAGCAGTCACTCGAAGATCACTTTTACCAGCGCGAAATGGAGCTCTGCAAGGGTGCCTTTACCCAGCAGTTCACTTATTCAACGGTCTGGGCCTGGATTAAGACCAGAGAACAGGAGGTCAGAAACATCACTTGGATCGCGGAATGCATCTCCCAGAACCAGAAGGAGCGCATCAACAGCTACATTTCCGTGTTCTAAAAACCAGAGAGAAAGAAAAAAAAATGACTATTGTGCTTTATTTTTGTTTTGTTTCATTTTGTAACTCTCTTTGTGTTTTTGAATTTATTTGTCTTTCATCTTGTAATTCTCTTTTCTAATCCCATTTACATCATCATTTGAACTCCTGAATTTTTTTTAAGTTGTCATTCATTCTACGTGTAAGTTCAAATTCTATAATAAATCTGTAATTTAACTAATCAGATGTTGGCATTAAAACTAATCATTATCTCTTAAAATAAAATCTAAAAAAACTAAAAGAAATTGAAGAAAGGAAAAAAAAATACAAAACAGAAATCGTTATCATCATTAGCATCATCCATTTCATCACAAATAAATTTAACCCTGTTTGATAGTGATTTTAAACTCATCACTGAGCTCAATGTGGTCTAGCACGTTACGGCATTGGGTAATATCGAGAAACTGGAGCTTGCGTTGGCCGGCTACATGAAGAATATTATTAACACCCATGTTAGTGACGCGTACGCAGCCGCGCACAGACAACTTTTCAAGTTTTGTGAGGTGTAAGGCTGCCGTCGATAGTGATGCATCTGATACTGCCGACCCGCAGTACGAGAGATCCAATTCCCGTAGCTGTGGACACCCAACCGCAAGTACCTCCACCGAGACATCCGTCAATGCGCAACAAAAAGACAGAACTAGTGACTGTAAATTCTTCGCGCCAGACGCAATCGAAATAATGGAATTGTCAGTCAAGAACGTGCAGTCAGCCAAGCACAGGTATCGCAGACTGTAGAAAGAGCGGAGGCTCCAGAATGAAAATCCATGGTCTGTTATGGTGGTGCACCGTGTCAAATCCAAAAATTCAATGCGGTCAGAGGCACACATAGCCATGTGGTACATTGACCGATCAGTAATGCGTTTGCAATAGGACAGCGAAATCCGGCGCAGTTTAGAACAGCCGACAACAGTACCAGGAGCAACTGAAGGCTGGCCATCTGGACCAAATGGAGCAATAATCCAACCAATCAGTCGAGTCAGCGTAGAGTCATTAACGTTGCGGCAGTTTGATAGATCAATCTCCTCAAGCTCAGAGCCAAAAGACGGCACAGTAAGATCCATTATAGCCATACTTGAAACTTTCCAGGCAGATTTCATTTTGAAAATGTTAATCTTGGAAAGACCGATGCCATTGATCAAATAGGAGAACCCCTCGTCGGTCAAATGAAAACAGTTACTGATATCAACTCTTTTGGGTCGCAATCCGGCAAATTTTGTAATGGAAACTATGACTTTGTCGTTTATCGTAGTGTTATATGGTCGCAAATCCAACTCATTTAGTAAGTGATTAGAGGTTTGCAATATTTGTTTCCAGTTTTTACACACGCGCTGCATGGTCATAAGGGATTTCAAATCCAGATGTTGAAAAACTTTGAGCTGAATAAAATCTGGCAGAGACCCCTTATTAGAAATAGATGAGCACTGCTGTGAAGTGAGCTTTGTCCGCTTTGCTCTGGGATGTAACATTAGGTTATGGTTCATGTGCCGTCGAACACCAAGTACAGAGGGTGGAGCTTTTAACCCCACGTCATCATTAGTTAAAGGTTCACTTGCCAGTATAGGCTCACTGCTACTTTTCTCTTCGTCTTCTTCCGAAATGAATTTAGAGAGTCCAGTGCTTGGAAGTGATTCATTTCTTTTAAAATGAGAAACAGGGTTGATATTATCAATGTTGATAGTGTCGTTATTATGAAGAAAATTATCACCGTGTTTGTTTTGAGCTGCGTGAGTACTTGAAAAATTTGTAGTGGATTGCGAGGTTGACGAAAAAGAAGGCGAGTTTAGAGTGTTAATCAATACATTGTTTGAAGTAGATAATTTTGTGTTATGCGGAGATTCTGTACTGGGAAAAGACGATACTGAATCTTGTGGAATAGCTTCTTGTGATGCGATGCCCTCGAGAGACGGGAGAGTCCGTGAGTTACAAGACGGTAACCTTAAAGACTCTGGGAGACTCCAAGATTTTGAAAAAAGCCCCACACCGTTTTGTTTCTCTAACTTAGTTGCTGCTTCTTCGGCAGACACCGAATTAGTGTTCTTAACATGAAACGGATCCATAACAAGCTTTTTGCTTTGCTGGACTTTAGTATTTTCAGAGACTGCCAAGTTTTCTGACATTAATTTCGATGTACTAATACGTTGGTTGTGCAAGTACCTTGAGTTTACAACTCTCAAGTTACTCTGCCATATATTGTGGAGCTCATTGCTACCAATCCGAGTATTAGCGGTTTCTTCAATATGGCTTAGAAAATCAACATGGTCCCTGCAAAGAATCAGCAGAGTTTCCTCAGTAACAACTAAACAGCCAACTTCTGTAATTGTTCTAACAGATGCAGTTCTACTCTCGGCCCATGATAAAAATGCCATTTCACCAAAATAGGACCCATGTGAAAGACGAGCAATCTGTTTGCTTGAGACTTCATCTAACACTTCAACTAGCCCTTCAGTGATAAAGAAGATATCACGCCCACGACTGTTCTGCTCGAAAATAATTTCAAATGGACCATACGCTTTCGGTTCTATCGACAATGCTAAATTGTGAATAATCTTCGCAGGCAGTTTACTGAATAAAGGGATTTTCTCAAGGATTTCCCTAACGTCAGTGTGCTCTAAGCACTTGCCAAAATAGCCTGTACTTTGCTTTAGCAATTGAGGGCAAAAATTTTTATCTAGCTGATAATTTTGTGACTTTTTTTTGGAAGGTGACTTTGCTGATTTATACTTGGGTGTTGTCGGTTGTACACTATGTTTGAACAAATGGGGTTTTTTGAGAATCTCTAACCGTTCTTTTGCTTCTTCTCGAATGGCTTGTTCAATAACCGGATATGTTGGACTGACTTCTCTGAGAGCGCTACTAGTTAAAAATGCTAAAACACATTTCTCGCGAGTTTGCACCGATGCGGTTCTAGGGCATTCAAACAAAATGCCAATCTCCCCAAAAAAGGCGCCGGGACCCAGCTCAGCATGAATTGACTTGCCATCTTTAGACACAATTCCAACAGAACCTCTAACGATTAAATATATTGAGCGGGCTTCCTCACCTTCAGTAATTATGAAACTGTTAGCTGGAAAATCTTGTAAGACAAGCCTTTTGGCAACAGCTTGGAGAAAAGTCTCAGGCGCAGATTTAAAAAGGTTGAACCCACGTAAACTATCGACAATTTCTTGGGGCGTTCCGGTGAGCCCTTTCGATTGGTCTTCATTTGAAACGTGATTCTTTTCTTGCACTGGTGAGGGTGAGCTCGAGGGTGAAATAAGCTGGTAGACGTTAGAGTTTACACTCAAAACAGCTCTTAAGTCGTTATTGGTGTCTTGAGTGTTAGTATCGCTCAGGCCGTTGGCTCCCGAGCTCTCGAAGTGATCTTCATTGGACGGAGTCACTAGCTTGGAAGATATTGACGCCGTCATATGGTCAAAATGCTTGACTGATAAAGGATAAAAGTCGTTCAATAGTTGTTTGGCAAAGTTTGGAGCAACTCGATGAGTGTGATGATTTTCCTTTTGGTGGTCATTAGGCGGGTTTGATGGCAAATCTAAAATTGAAGATACCGAATCTCTTCCTGACATCATAAAAACGAAACAGACGCTAAATCTCGTTCAAAGTGTCAAGCGCCACAGATTTCTTATATATAATGAAGAAAATAAGAAGAAATAGATAAAAGAAAAAATTAAAGAGTAGAAGATGAACAAATAGTTGGAATAATTTTTGGGTATTATATTCCTAGTTGATTGAAAAAAAGAAAAAAAAAAGAAAGAATACTGGCATTACATCTGCAGGAGAAGAAAGATTATCAAAAAAATTATGTCAATGGAAAAAACAAGAGCAGAAGAAACTTTATCAAATCTTGATACTGAAAAAAAAGAAAAGAAAGAAAATAAAAAAAAGATGACTTCATTTATCGTTCCAAAGTGGTTTTTAAAATTAGTGGAAACTTTAAAACTATTTTCCATTTTTTGAATAAGAATCACCAATTAAATCGCAATATAATGTTTCAGTTTTTTACAGCAGCAACTATAAGCAGACTCTAAAGACAGCGTCTGTAATTTTTGATCAGCATTTAGCGTCGGTTAGAAGAACTTGAAACCATGAAATCTACTGGTACCTACCTATTGTAATAGAAGGTGAAAGATAGTCAATTATTGTCACTGCTTGCACCCCGTTGAAATTAACTATCTGACTGGCTGATGCTAAAGCTGACACAAAGCTTCTGAAGTTTAAGCTTCTAAAATTGAAGTTGACTGGGGATTTTGTAAACACTACAACTCAGTTACCATCTATCATGGTTTTCTTTTTTTCTGTTAACTACAATCTTCTCTTCAATGCAAGTGGTCTGCGTTTACAACTTTTGTTTTTACCTAAAACAAAACATCATGCTAGCCCTTGAAAGAAAGAAAAAAATTACAGTTGCTCAAGAAAAAAAATGTCTGTAACCCGGCTGAAAAAAAAAAGAAGCATAAGAAAACTAATTAGAAATAGGAACCGAGCGACAAAAAAAGGTAGGTTAGCTATTCTTTAACTAGAATATGGTGACGATCAAAATGCCAATTTTGCTGTTCATAGGAGTTAATACCTCCTGTTTGACTACCAGACTTTAACAAGCGACTGAAAACCAGCCACCATATACCGCAGAAAAAAACAAGGAAGCATAAAAAACGGGTAAAGTTTGATTTGAACTACGTGTACTTTGTATATTTGTTTAAGCAGTTCTGAAAAAAAAAACGGACCGGGCAAACAGGCCTGCGCGCTGAAAATATACTGAACTGGACCAAAAAAAAAAAAAAAAAACAGTTGTTTATTTATTATCCTTTAAATTGAATAGTTTTAATCAAAAGGCTAAACAGGTATTGAATTAGGCTACTATTTTACAGTCAAAAAGGAGAGGTTTTTTGTAGACTAGAAGATTGTTTATAGCTGAATAATTAATATTTGGAAAAGCTTACAATTTCTGTAGTGCAAACCACTCAGCCTACACTTTCATGCTTCTACAACTCAAGTCAATTGTAGACTTGATAGAAAAGTTTGAAGATACTCTTAATTAAATAAAGACAAAGTTTCTTTTGTTAGTTTATTGACATTAGAAAAGGGAAATAAAACTAGACACAGTGTTTAAAAATCGCATCAACAAGATGTTTTTTCTGTTCAAACCTTTATTTCAGGTGTTTTCTTTAGTTTATCTTTTTCTCTTTTTAAACCCAATGTTATCCTAATTTTTTTGATTTGCCATAGACAGAACAATTTCGTTGCTGTCAAGTCTACTTTTAGTTAAGTTAATTTTTTGTCTGTCTAACATAGTTTGCCAAAAAAAGATGACTTTGAATGATTACAATGTTCAGCTATTTATACAATTATCCATAATTTCACATGAGAGTTATTTTTATTGTTGTTTATAGAAGTAAAAGTTTTCAAACAAACATGGATATGCTTTTTTTTTACAGATCTTGAATATGCGCTTATTTTAACAGTCATAAAAATGTCTTCTTCACCAGAAAGCAGCGCTCAAAGAGTAGAGAAAAATAGAAAACTATCCTCATATCTAGTCACAGTAATTTCCTTGATCTGTGAGTTAAGTTTATTTGTAAACCAACTCGTGATTTCCTAACCAATTGCATTGCTTAACAAAAATAGTGTTAGCATTTAATCAAGCATATATAAAATTGGTGTTGCACTAAAACTCTAGAGTGTCCAACCCTTTATTGTCAATAGGTAGATAAATTTTGTTCAGTTTTTTTTTTCCCCAAAAAACACTAGTGTCAAATAAAGGAAAAATTGTGTAGAAATTAAACTATAGTTAAAAAAGGTTTGTCTTCACAAGATTTTCAATAGTTTGCTGTTGGCGCGTAGTTTCGGCATTTGATCCAAAAAATTTATAGATTGATGTATATATGTGCTGAGAAAATCTTTAAATGAACAAAATTTGATAGGACAACACTTGAAATCAACAATCAGTAAAACATCAACAAACAGCTTCATTCTGCAGATGTTTAGCAATTAAGAAAAGTAAAAACAAGTTGAGAAATTAACTGCCGTTGCAGGTTTTGATTTTCATTGAATACACTAAAATTGAGCTCCCGAAAAAATTCATTTTTAAGAAGTCACTCTTATAGAAATGCAGATAAAACTTTTGAGTTGTGTTCTACTGTCTCCAGATGGCCATGACTACAGTGGATATATCTTTTGGCAATACAAATCTTTTGAAAGAACCTAAAAAGCGCTATCATGCGTTTGAAGCTAGAGCAGCTTGTTTAAGATACATGTACTTTAACAAGACACATTCTAAAAAGAATTTTAGTGTTTAGTACCAAAGTCGTTGCTCATTTCAAAATCTGTCATCATTCAAACCAATACTGCCAATACAATGACGTTCAAAAACTTTTTCATCTAAAATAATCTATAGTTTATTGGGTTTATGGTAGACCATCAATTTTACAAAGCTTCGGAAAAATTTATAAAACAATTACCAACAACAAAAATATATTGTTTGCTACTTATTATCAATTTTTTTTTCAGATTTTGAAACAACAATGATTTGGAGTGTGCAAAGTTCAAACCAACTTTTTTTTATCCTTTAACTAATTGTAATTTTTTGATTCATGGTGTGTTTGACTCAGTGGATAACAAGACAGGTTTTTATTGTAATTAAAGTGATTTTTACCAATCAAAAAAGATAGACTGTGTATAACAATTTTACTTAAGCATTATTCGCTCTCTTTTTTTTTCATTACTATCTTTTGATAAGCCCTAATGGGCAGTGCTTATTCCAAGACAAAGGCGCTAACAATCTCTGAACCCACTAGTTTTTTTTTGGGGGGTTTTGATCGTATTTAAATTCCCGCTTAGTTTTTTTAAACAGCATTAATTATGCAGTCGGCTTGGGCACAGATGATTAACTAACACTTCTAGAAGAGACCAAAATTAAAACTAGTCTATAATTAAACCATGTTGTATTGCGCTGTTTTACAGTAGAATTTAATTTAAAAGATATGGATAGTTTTTCGGGCTTTGCGCATCTAATTTACAACTGATTTACGTGTTGTGAATTTAAGATAGGATTTAACACAAAAAAGTAGTAGCCTTTTCCACAACACAAATTTAGGAACCACTTAAGTGTACTGAAAACGTTCTACAATTTAAGAGGTTATTTGCAACAAATTTTTGAACTATTGTTTTCTTTTCACCTCTTTTTTTGTCATGTTCGAGCAGGTAAATTTTTGATTTAAGAACCAAAAAAGTTGTCTATCTATTTTATCAATAGTAGCCAAAAATCGGATTTAATGCTAGCTTTTAAATGTTTATCAATTTTTGGCCAAAGCTGTTGACTGACGTGTTTGCCATTTAGCACTCAATATTGACTGTACATTTTATAGTTGTCAAATCTTTGGTTCAAACACCGAAACGAAATTTCTTTTGCATGCCAATAAGGAGACACAACAAGACTCTCAAAATCTCAATGTTAAACCCTCAACAAGAACAGAAACTTGAAAAGGATACACAAAGCAAAAACTTTTTTAGCCGTAGATAATTACTATGCCAATAACAATTAAATTCTTAGCTTTCCCGTTTTGGCGTTTCAATGTTTTCAAACTTATCTCAAAATTCTAATTGGAGTAGTTGATATCATGTAATTCAATCCCTATATTAGTATGTCACTGAAGTTTTCAAGCGTTTCAAAAGCTATAATCTACAATAAGTAAACTATTGCCATGCCTTTGTTAATTTAGCTAAACCGTTTGTCTGCTATGGCAGTGATAAATTTCGTTTCAAAAAAAAAAAAAAGTCTGTACAGCAACTTTCAGCATTTCATTGGTTTAAGCTTGAAAATTTAAGATTACTCAGCAGCCTCACTAAACCCCCTTTTGAGTTTTTTTTTTTTTTTTTTATTTTTGGCTGAAATGCTTGACACCCTTGTTGACAGACGTATGCAATCCAAATGAAAAAAAAAAAAATTGTTGTGCTTTTGGATAAAAGCATGAGATCTCAGCCAAGAGTTAAAACTAATTTCTCATAAAAAAATTTGAGGTTTACGACTGCGTTTCCAATACTTTAGAGATTCCAAGAATACTCAACTTTACTGGTTTTTGATGCGCAAAAACATGTATTGAGGTCTTTAGTGAATGAAGTAGGAAAAATGTGGTTCAAAAAAGAGTCGGCCTTAAACTAAAAAGAGTTTATAATACATGTACATGTATTTTTAAATGATTTAAATTTACAAATGATTTTTCAATTGAATCATCGTCAACATTCAAATGGCACATTTAGTTTTATGGTATCCAACACTAAAAATTTAGCATTAGATTTTCTTTTAGACTCCTTATGAAAATTTGATTGAAATAAAACCAATCGTCTGTACATTAAAATTTTTCATTTCTAAACTTATCATGTTCCCAAGTGAAAAAGTTTTCAGTCAGTATCACAACAGCTTTTGTAACCGGTTAATTCATATAGAAACCAATTTTTTTTTTTCGCAGTGTCTCAATATTACAAAATTAAACAACTAGTTTTTCGATCTGGGGTCCCAGTGATAATTTACATGGTTTCAACTTTCTATTGTTGATTTTGCAGTCATTAAATGTTATTGCGATAAATCATGACGGCGTTAGTACTTAAAAATATTTTGCTCTAATTTACAATTAATTCAATTCTAGAGCCAAATTTTATGATTGTAAATCAAATACTGTTCAGGCTCCTTGAATCTTGCAGCTCAGAGCCTAGCGTTGAAAACAAATGACGATCATGAATTGTGAAGCCTAACAAAATTTGATTGTTTTTTTCCGAACTTGTTTTTTTTTTTTTTAATTTAATGGTGTTCTTTCTTGTTAAAGTTTTTGATATTATCATCATCTATACACCAAAAAACGAAAGTACGTATGATGCGGTTTTTTTTTACTATTTGTGTAAAACTATAAACTCTTTAATTTTGCACACTGTTAGTTGTAGTGAGAAGGGAGAAAAATTAGGATTTTTTTTAAATTTTTTAATTTAATTTGACCCTTTTTTTTTCTTTCTAATTTCGAGAATATATCGGCATCATCGACCCTTAAATCCAAAGAATTTTTTGCACAGCTAGTAGCTGGGATTTGGCCAATAGTTTAGCACTGAAGTCTTTTTTTTCTTCTTCTTGATTTTTTTTGTCTACTTGTGAAAGCAATTGATATTTTGTGTTGAAAAATCAGTTTATGTAATTGTCTTTCTGTTTGTCGACGCCAATTACGCGTTTATTCGTATAGACTAAAAACCCTTTTTTCTAAATGACTATGGCTCAATGATATCGGTAACCAATCTGCAATTTTTTTTTTTGAACGTTAAATGAATTCATTTTTTTAAATTTCATTTCCAGTTGGCTAAAGTTTTAATCAACTACAGAGTGCTCAAGAATGACCTTTAAATAAACATTTAAATCCTAAAAACAATTTCTATTCTGTTGTTCTATTTTGATTTCTCCCTCTTTTTTTTTTCCCTAAAGTTTTAACTTTTGCAAGCAGGTAAAATAATAAATTTTGATCGGGATTTAGGATCTCCGGGATTAAGTTCCTCCGGCATCTTTAAAAAATTTATTAGACGGGTTGGTGATGTTTTTCACTTTGACAATCGAATAAGGGGTTTTTAGGCTAAATCAAAATCCATGTTAGTTACTAGGGGTCGTCTTCAAGTGAAAAAAAAAATAGGCAAGGCTTTACACAACTGAATCAACAAGGGCCAAAATGAAACCCGCAAAAGTGAGTGGGGTAGTAGGTTCTATATACCGGAAACGAAGAAAGAACATGGAAACTGCAGTAGCAACCACCAACAGATACAGGTGAAACCAAAAAAAATAGGGCAATATAAGGTACGAGTGGCTTCAAACATTTCAAATCAAGCTATGGTACGAGGCTAAGATGTAGAAAAAAAGAGAAGAGGTAGGTAACTTTGTAAGCCTTGCCTTATTAATGAACTATGCTAAATAAAATTGAGTAAAAAAGATTGTTTAACTCGATAACTAAACTGATCAAAATAAATTTTAATACACAAACGATAAACTAATGAACCAGGTTGTTTACAACATGATTTCTCACATTATTAAATGTGTGAACTTGTAGATCATCTTGCCAACTTGGATCAAATTACTCTACTGTAAAGAAACTAATCGCTTGATACGTTTCAAAGAAGAACATGGAACTGGCATTCTTGCCAAATTAAAATCTTAATTTGTCGTAAAAATCGATTTTTTTTTTGCCATAAAAAAATTAAAAACCAATTTGGCAATTGTACCAAGTCTTGGCTTTTAGTCGTTTTTGAATTTAATCTAACTTATAAGAATAGATTAAGCAAACAATTTCGTATTGAAAAAAAATAAAATTAGGCGTCTCAAAAAAGTTAGCAGAATTTTTACGTTTTTCATAAAGAAGTTTGATCTGATAAAAGAGACTTAAGATTTCTACTTTTTTTAGCAAATGATTTAGACAAGCCCGGATTTATTTAGACAAATTTTTGCGATGGTGAAAAATGACACACCGGTTCTGTTTTATAAAAAAAAAAAAGGAGAAATCGGCTGGTGATTGTTAAAAATACAAGTAGACTACAAGAGAGCTGATCAGTTCGAAATTAAAATGTGGCCTCATAGTGTTGCCGACTACTTCAAGAGTCATGAGTATAAAACTCGTCAAAAGACCCCAAAAAAAAAAAAGTAAAGATGCTTTATGTCGTGCACGGTCTCATGGCTATAATGGCTGGTGACCATGAAAATTGAGGAAAAAAAGAATCTTTATTAAACGATTTTTTTAAATCTGAGAAACTTGTCAATTTCATGATGCTGAAGATTGAGATTTCATAGCAGTTCTATGGCGTTCAGCTCAAAGATAAGTGTTTTTTTCTATTCAACTATATTAGGTAAATTAGATAACGCTAACATTTAACTAGATACTTGAAATCCAACAAGGCAACAATTAATGACTTTTATATTTATAACAGGTATTCGTACCATCCAGATAATTTCTCTTGTTTTCATATTTTGCTGACTTCCTTAGCCTCTATGCATTAAATTTGTTGGCGTAGAGCTATTGAGATATGGGCCAAAAATATTGATATATATATAATTCTAAGACAAAAAAAACTCCGTTGAGATATAAAAACTTTTTAAAGCTTGATTCATAACTAGATTTCCCTTTTTTTGAATTTTAAAAATTAGGACAAGCATTGTTTTTTCTGGTTTATAAAAGAATTGGAGTAATTTTTAGTGTTGAAACTTGACAATTTTGCAAAATTGATAAATTTCCTATAAATAAACATTGCTAAAAATTTTAAACAAAAATCTGTTAATGGCTGATATAAATTTTAATTTTAAAAGTTGGACTGTATAGGATATCTCACTTTGTAATTTTGTGTAGTTAAGTTTTGTTAGTGTTGCACAACGTTGATTGTGAATTTACCGGACTGGAATGAGTAAAAGAGTAGCCAGCATGCTATAAACGTCACTCTCATAAAGCCATTTAATTAATTTATTCTATTTTCAAGAAATTCTGTTTTTTTTTTATACAGACAACTTGGTAAAAAACTGAAAACTAGCTTTTTTGTACTACAAAAATCTGTCAATCAAACTGTGATGGTTTGTTGAATTCTACAAGTTTACCAGAACATCACATTCGCATGAGATTTGATATAAATTTACTATTCTTCAAAACTACAAGTGTGTAAGAGCGCGCTTTTCTCAAGGGTTAACACTTTTTTTCTTTAATTCTGTCAATTCCCGATTCTTTTGAGTTGCTTTGGATACTTATTTCAACTTTGCCATATTTACACAAAACGATCTTGTTAGGCCTAAGAAAAAAACCATTTGATGATCTGGAAAAGCAATGCAGACTTTTTGTAGTAATCAAAAAAAAAAAATTAAAATTTAAAGAGATTTGGACAGATTTAGACCTAGTTCCTGTTTTTAAAATTTAAAACCTTGTAAAGATATCATTATAAAAATATTTACAAGAGTTTGACCTTCGACACAATTTTTTTGTAATATCTTGCGTGGATGTTGGAAAGTTGTTGTGAGGTGCATTTGATCAATGCGCTCGTTTACTTAGCGAGAAAATGAGTAAGCTGTTAGTAATACAATTTTTTTTTTTTTTTTTCCATTTAGACTTAGTTTCCATTTTTAGTGCTTCAAAACTATTGTCTAAGACAAGAATCTCTATAAATAAAATGGTATCCCACTTCAAATTTGAGTTAAACGCATTAACTAAGATCAGTTAGTCTGATAAAAATGTTTGCACGTGCATGCGCTTGATTAAAAACAGTTAAAACGGCTCGCTTGTTAACTTTTTGAAATTTCTTAATTAGGCAAAAGTCAAATTACAAAAATCGTCATATTTTAGCACAAGCTGTACAAAAAAAGCTCTAACCAGCAGACCCCCAACTCTAAAATTACGTAGGGCTCTCGGCAGTCCCAGCATTGACCCTTTTCCCTCGCCCCCCTGGAGGCGGCTACCTTTCATGCCATAACAGGGCTTTTCCATCGGCCATGATACTACAAAAGACTAGTCAAGGAATGAGGGTCTTTATGTTTTTATAAAGATTTTTTTGACAAAGCGTAATACGCAAAACACGTTTTTTTTTTAATTTTATTTGTTTTTATTTGTTTTTTTTTATTTTAGTTTTGTGAGGGACATTTCAATTTTGTCAGATTACCGATAATTTCCAGCAAACTTCACACATGTAACTTTGCGACGTCTCAGATTTGTAAACATGACCAGAATGCATTGATAGTCCGATATTTTCAGCATCGTCATCTACAAAAGTATTAGGAAAAACAAAGCAAAATAGATGTTATTGTTGAATCATTAAGTCCTAAAAGGGGTATTTGGCTTGCCGGTTTCCAACTCCGACAGGGTGTCAATAGGCGCAGTCATATACTACACTACTAAACCAACAGTGCTTGTCTTTTATTTATTTTTCCCAAATGTTCAAGAAAATTGTTTTCATTTGCCAGCCCACGAGGTTTCGTGCGTCATTACTAGCATTCAAGAGTATATGCATAGTACTTGTTGTTATTTTTAATAGAACTCATGGTGTATTTCTTTAAAAAAAGAATTAGCGAGTTTCTTTTGTCCATCCTCTTTTTCTTCTCTTCAACTCTCGCTACTCATCTATATCTTACATTCTTTCGTTTAGCCAATAATAAAAAAAATACACCTCACAAAAAACCAAACAATCCATCCATTTTGTCGGCAAAAAATTCGAACTGGTCTGCCAAACTGTGACATCATCAGACCCTGAAACCATGAACTACAACCAATCCTCCCTCGTAATGTCTCCACCCGTGAGGTCTTTCTCACTTAATGGCTATAGTGCGAACTCTGATTTTGGTTACGGTGGCCATTCATTTCATAAAATTAGAAATTCGTCATGTTCAAGCATCCCTGAGCTCAGCGAGAGCCCGTCTGTCAGAGGCTCCGTCAGTAGCAGCGACAGCAGTGATGGAGAAGATTTCTCTTTCCGAAACCGTCGGGCACGCACATCCGGCGGTGCCGTTGCCGTTTCACCAAATTTGAACCCTGTCATCCTGAGGCCGACATCAGCCAACAGCGCGAAAATTGTTCCTACAAGAAGCTACCACAGATCTAACAAGTCCTTGTCGCAGTCCAACAGTACATATATTTACCCTTACCAGTCGTCTCGCCACACAGCTTCTGTCTACTCTCTAGACTTCATCAACCCCTCTTCCACCCCTCCAGTACCACCTCTTCCGTTGTATCTGAGTCAGCGCCGCAAATCCACACCATTACCATCTGACGGAGCGTCTATTTTTAATCTCAACCAAACTTTTCTGGCGTCAAATCTTCAGGAAAATGCATCTTCATTGCTTCCGCGTATTAAAACGATCGAGCTTTACAGAAAGAATGCAAAACGATCTAAAGACCCCCTGATTCAGTTCCAATTAGCTCAGTACATGATGCAAACTGCACTTCTTTCAGGGCCTGTCGCCTCTGCCAAGTCATGTTCAAGTGACGACCAAATCACACCATCAACAACTTCGTCTTCGTCATCTGGAAGTACTTCTACTAATTCTTCCGTGTCGTCTTCGATGATTCCCCATGACGAAGACAAAATTAAAAAGGATTTGCTGAAGGAGTCTGTCAGCTACCTCTACAAACTTTCTCTAGTAGGTTATCCTGATGCTCAGTACCTTCTCGGTGATGCATACTCGTCCGGTGCACTTGGCAAAACAGATTTTAAGGAGTCTTTCAATCAGTTTCAAATGGCAGCTAAACACGGTCATGCCGAAGCTGCCTACCGCGCAGCTCTTTGTTTTGAAGAAGGCTGGGGTGTAACTAAGGATTCTCGCAAAGCGATACAGTACCTTCGTCAGGCTAGCTCTAAGAGCCACCCTGGCGCTATGTTCCGACTTGGCTTAGCTTGCTTTTATGGCCAGCTTGGCATGCATTTAACTTCTTCTACTGCCAATAAAGTTCGGATTCAGATTGAGGGCATCAAGTGGTTGACGCGGGCAACGGAATCCGCCAACGCTACATTTCCTCGAGGGCCATTTGAGCTTGCCCGGCTCTATGAAATTGGATACAAAGACATCCTATTTAAAGATGTCAATTATGCCGTTGAATTGTACGCCAAGTCGTCAAACCTTGGGTATGTTCCTGCAGCGGCGCGGCTGGGCCACTTGTACGAATACGGGGAGTTGGGGCTCCCACAAGATGCTACACTAAGCATTAATTATTATAACACTGCTGCTCTTGGTGGTGATTCAACCTCCATGTTGGCAATGTGCGCATGGTACATGGTAGGCGTGGACTCTGTGCTACCACGTAGCGAAGAGGAAGCCTACAGATGGGCGCGCCGGGCCGCGGATAAAGGCCTGGCTAAGGCCGAGTTTGCTACAGGTTTTTTTCTTGAGAATGGTGTAGGCTGCGTGCGAGACATTCTGAAGTCCGCTGAATATTACAAGCGCGCTGCCAAGGGCGGAGACCAACGTGCTATAGATCGCCTGGATAATAAGAGGCCTTTGCAAAAGACCACCACCCCCATTGTCAACTCTCTTCCATCTGATACTGTTAATAACAGAAGCAGCAGCAGCAGCAACAGCAACAGAAATAGTAGCAGTAGTAGCAGCAGTGGCGGCATTCCGGTGTCAGCTGTGACTGCTGTGTCAGCGGTGCTAAAAAAGAGTCCTTCAAAAGTTAGCAATGGCAAAAAAAAAACCATCAAAAGAGAAAAAAGCTGCATCATTATGTGAAAATTAAAAGCACACAATTTTTTGAAATTTGTTTATTGTAAACTATATACTGTATATTATACAATAGTACTCTATAATAAGAAATAATAATTAGTGAGTTAATATTATTAGGTAGTTAGATTTAAATTTTTTTTTTAAATTTTTTTTTGGTTTTTTTTCGTTTCTTCGTTGGTTACTGTTGAATGTGCGAGCCGCTGAGACCACCACTGGATTTATTGCCCTGCAAAACACATGACGGAGTGTTCTCTGGCGACGACGACCGGCTGCTTTGCGCACTACTAAAATTAACAAACTCGGGTTGAATAGTGGTCGAACCAATGCCATGACCCTTCATGCAAGCACGGATGCGCTTGGCAAGCTTCATAAAGTCCTTGGGACCTTTATCAACGGAAACGTGCAGCGTCGCAATGTTGAGGTTCTCACTCAGAATCCAAATGTGCAAATCGTGAACCTCAATCACACCAGGGAGAGAGGCAACATCATCTCTGACCTCGTCGGCATCAATGCTCTGAGGAACACCCTGTAGCAGGATGGCAGATGTGCGTTTACACAGGGGGACGGCTGATGAAAAAATGATGGCAGTGATGACCACCGAAATGACAGGGTCCATGTAAAATTTCCAGCTGTAGTCAGTCTTCCAAATAAACAGCGCAGTGGCAATGACACCAACGTTACCCAACGCGTCACCAAGTACATGCAAGAAAACACCTTCCATATTGAGCGACTTCTGCTTAACACTGTCTCTGGGCTTGGCGTGGAAGTGACCTTTATGTGACACACTTGAAACAGATTGGGCTCTAGCATGATGTTTGCTGTTAGACGGCGTGGGGGCGTCAGTGTAGGGCTCAGGGGCCGTTTCGATGAGGGAATTTTCGTCAACACTATCATAGTTGATAGTACTCTCGTTAGCAAGAAGACCAGTATTTTCCGAAATTTTTGAGACGTAAGAAGAGGGAACAGCATCAGAAATAGGGGCATTATCGTCAACCAAGTTTCTTCTGTAACTGAAGTCGACAGCGTGCTGAGAATGAGAGTGAGAGTGACTGTTGCTGCCATGGCCGTGAGAGTGTTCATGAGAGTGCCCGCTCTCCTCGTCCTCAATATGGCCACCTGAGCCACCATGAGAGTGACCATGCTCGTGGAACAGAAACAACCCAAGAATGTTGGAGATCAAGCCAGCAGTACCGACGATCAAAATAAGCTTAGGGTTGGTGATTTCAGGAACTTCAATAAATCTTTGAATGGCTTCGAGGAAAATAGTCATGCAAAGAGCGATGAGGAAGACTGCATTAATCAGGGCACCGAGAATCTCAGCTCTCTGCCAGCCATAAGTATACTTGGAGTCAACACCACGAGATTTGGCAACTCTTACCGCCCAAAGAGCAACAACAAGAGAAATAATATCATTAAGCATGTGGAAAGCATCAGCAACCAAAGCTAGAGAGTTGACGGCATAACCGACACCAATCTCTAGGAAAAAAAATAGGGTGTCCAGCCCTAGGAGGAACAAAATTCTAATTTCCTTGCCTTGCATGGTACTTCGCTATTTATCGTTGAAAAAAAAATTTGAAAAATCCCAGAGAATGAATGTTCTAAAGGAAGGAATGATGAATTAAAAAAAAAAAATTTCCCAGAACAAAAATGTATATTTATATAATTTAAAAAAAAAAAAATAAAAAAAATTTAAAGCAACTTCCTATTTATAAAAGAACAAAGAACCCAAAAAAACAGGAAAAATTAGGGGACGACGTGAGATGTTGTGTACTATGATATACTACTGCGTGCTTAAATTTACGCTTGAACGCTACGTGTTTCACCAATTAAACTCTGTTATTTTGACTGTTTTTCGCTGGAATTCAAATGTCAGAAAGAAAAAACCAGGTAATTTAAAAAACGGGTAATTCCTGAGGCGGGTAAGTGGCTTTGAAAGTGTTTAGTAAGTAAGGGTGGTGTGTCCTTTTGTGGGCAACAGGAAAAAAAAAAAAAAAAAAAAAAAAAGTACAAACATTGCACAGTTTACAAGTGTTTACCAGATCATGTAAATTAAAAAAGAAGGAAAAGAAATAAAAGAAGAGAAGGTGAAAAAAAATGATTTAAAAAGAAAGAAAAAGAGAGTGAAGCCCAGTAATTTTGACCAACAAGGTAGAAAAAAAATTAATGATTGTTTTGTATGGTGAATACATACAAATATTTTTAGTGGTGTGCTCATTTGTATGAGGAAAGCATACTTTACACAGCACCAATATAAAACCAATAACTGTGAAGGTGTTCAAAAAAAGAGCCAAGAAGGTTTAGGGAATAAGACAGGAAACCGCATAAAAGCAATAAAACAAAACAAAATACAATGAAAAAAGACAAAGTAAAAATTTTCAAGCTTTTTCATAGAAAAAAATTATCGAAAACTAATAGGAAGACCCTGGGCTTTGAGTCCTAAAACCGAAAGATTCATCTCAATGTGTGCAAAAGCTCGGTCATGCTAGATCTTGGCATCTCATTAGCGCAATTATTTGCATCTCTTTTTATTTTTAATACAACAAAAATAGTTATTATAGTAGTAATAATAAAAAAAAAAACTTGGCTTTTCTATTGTCTTCTGAGGCTCTTGTAACTTGAAGATATTTCAATTCTCTATCAATCAGATTTCTTTTCTGGCTTAAAACTTCTTAAGTTTTTTATTGTGTCAACAGCTGCTTTACTGTGCTTTCTACTCTTCTATGATCGCCAAATGAAAAATTTCTTTTCCAAACTACTGTTTCATTGGTCTTTTAAACATTGTTACAAAAACTCGGCAAATCTTTTCCGGCTCGACCGTATTCTTTCTGCACGTCCTAGAAGATATGAACGGCATCTCTGGTTGTGATAGGTTTCTAATGTTGACTACCGTCTGAATAGAGGTATCCTTCTGGTTGTTGTGATTACTGGTTGTTGTTTTTTTTTGAAAAAAACACTTTCAAAATTTTTTGGTTTAAACTCTTTGCTGACTTTTAAAGCTACTGTGATTCGCTAAATAATGATTAGCCTCACCTGTATGAATCTTGACTGCCTTATAAAATTCAGTTCTATGTATCCATGTTGCAAGCAGGAAACTTTACACGGTAATCGGTTGTGATTTCTTGAAAAATTGGTTTTTTGTTAAGATTTGGGGGGCATTTGTCCATTAGTGCCGGTACCAAAAAATAGAATCTGTCAACATAGAAACTGCTTTGTTTCTGTGCACGCAGCTGCATGAGAAAAGAATCTTAGACTGAGCAATAAGGAAAAGAACTGTTCTTCAGTTACTACGTTGTATTTGTCAACTTTCATTAAATTGAATTCTTTTTTTTATCTTGACAATAAAAATTTTCAGCTTTCAGAGTTTGAAAAAAAAAACCGTTAAATTTTTTAAAAAGCATAAGTTTTTTTTTTTCTTTTGATTCACTGATTCTTTTAGAGTGTTTGATGAGACGGTTTCCTGTTTATATTATCACTGCCAATAAATAAAATTAATTTTTCTGACCTTTTAGCATCAATCCATCAAGTCTATCAGACTACAGTCTTAACAGTGGATTTGCAAATTGCTACTTCAACTCAAGGATAGTTTGTCTTCAACATTATATGCACAAAGATGAAAAATTGAAAATTTTCCTCTTTTTTTCTTTACGTTTTGCTATAGAATGTGAGTCATTACCTTGGGTTCTCAATAATAACTGACACAAAGATGGGATGCCGATTCAGCGTTGCATTGACAAGACCACAACACCAAGAAGTTTTAGAATTTCTTGTTTTGACAAGGTGTAATCTATCAAAGATTGAAAGTTTTTCAGTCCAAAAATTTCTTAACAGAAACAAAAAAAAAAACTTTTCACTCAGTATTGACGGTAATTTTCTTGCATGTTGTGTGTGAAGGTAATGCTGTTGAAAAAACACTAACATTTAATGATCCTGTTGGTGATCTTATGAAATGAGATACAAATTTGAAAGAATTAGACAAAAAGATTTTGCACTAAACAGCAATCTAAAACCCCCGTTCCAGCCAACCTCTGTAAAAATAAAACTTACTTAAAAGCAACTCACGACCGTGTCCATTGTAAAATTTACAAGCCAAACTGCACAACTTCTAATTGTTCACAAGTTGCAATATTTTCCATTTTTCAACAACCAAAATCAATTTTTTTGTGTGTAAAAAATTTAAAAAAAAATTTAGGTTGTCCTTCTTAAAAATTAACAAAAAAAATTTGAAAAAAGAACCCACATTCTAAAAATGAAAATTTTTCGTTGACTGCATCCATCCTCTATGGCTAGTCAAATTTTGATTTTAAAATTCAATCAAACTGTCATTTAAACAATCAGCGATTAGCCCTTCGTGACTACAAGAAATCAAAACTTTGTATAACTGGGCTTCAGCTGTAAGAATAGTTTAAAAAGAATATAGTCATGAATTTAGTACAAACGTCTTGTTTTTTTCCCAAAATCTCTCTGTAAAATACAAAAGAGTGGATATGGCAATAGATTACCAGCTATTTAGATGCTCAAAAACCAAAGTAAAAAGCTGGCCAAAACTTGAGAAGTCTCTATTTGAGTGAATGCTGCTAGCAGAGACTTAAATTTTAATATCTCAAGAGCTTTTTACTGGAGAAAAACCGCCATTCCGGGTCATCTCTTAACCTAGAAAAATATGATGGCTAAGTTCACCAGTGACTTGCTCCGTCACTTCAATAATTGTTTAGATTTTTGTTCAAAAATATTATTTGGTGTACCAGGCAGTCTTTTTATAGTTGTAGATAAGGGCATGGCTAGAATTTGTAAAATAATGAGGCAAATAGTCATCTAAAATATCTTCAACTGTTTCAAAACTGGTCTTAATCTAATGACGGCGCTAGATCCAAGCCTTTTAAGCTTTCCTATATCTTGGCGGAAGAAGAATGAAGCACTAATAAAACTTCATTTCTGTACATACTATGGCGGCTCTAAGCGATTCACCCTAAGGGTCATAGGCCCTGTACAGAGGCTACGTTTTATCCAGAGAGCTTGGGTTGAAAAACAACTCAGAATTTAGGTTGCTATTGGAGGCACAAAAAATTGCATCAATGACTAGCTCTAAATTTAAAGAATGGTTTGGAGTGAGAATGACTGTGAAAAGTGTTTTTCTTCTGAAAAAAAAAGTTCTCTCTTGAGTTAGCTGTTAGAAAAGTGTATCCTAAACTAAAAAAATACATTAAATTTATGGTTACCAGCAAATCCATCAGCCAAACATCAGCCTCTTGACCAAGGGGTCATTAGTACATGGAAGGCCCACTGGAAACGTCATTAGGTTTTTTTAAAAAATTAAGAGAATTTTTACTGTGGCTGCGATCCAATTGACACAATGGCTATTCTGAAGGTTTTGTGGCGAGAAGTTCAAGCTTGGAACATAAAAACCTCAAGAAATCATTCAGAGCTGCTTCAAAAAGGCTTTAGCTAACGAATCTATTAAAAAGATTTACAACCAACTTTTATGAAAAGTTCGAAAGGGCTTAATTAAGCTGGCGATACCTGAAATCAAAAATGTCAAAATCATCGACCAATTTCTGAATCCTGGCCAAGAGGAAGTTACAGATAATCCAGAAAATCTTGATAGCTGTAGTCTGAGTCAGTCGGATGTTAAACATTACAAGTCTGATGATGATGAAATTTATGAATTAGTTTCTAGAATGGCTTTAAGTGACTTTTAAGAGTGTTTTTCTAAAATATGATGATATGAAGAACAGCTGATTGAAAGTTAACAACTTATTCTAAAGCATCTCACGTATTACAAGCAAGAATTGTCAAAGAATAAGAATCATCACCAGACTGATTTTTGGATCTTCTTTTTGTGTTTGGACTTGAGGATAATGTAGATAGATATAGATAGAAAATCAGTTTATTGTCCTTACATCAAAAAAGTTACACATACAAAAA
>JAKVQX010000121.1:0-32506 GCA_030463015.1 Geotrichum citri-aurantii
CACACACACACACACACACACACACACACACACACACACACACACACACACACACCTTAAGAACAAGCAGAAAAAAATTGAAAAAAAGGGCTAGCACGCTCGCACGCTAAAAAGAAAAAAAAAAATCATGCTATCGTAACGTATTAGTTGGGTACAAGTATGGGCCGCTCTATACGTTTAGCAGCGACCGCTGCAGATCCCGCAAGTTACACGGAATATCTGACAACCCCGCGAGGAAGATGCGAGCTTGCTCTGGCGACGCCGAGTAGGAGAATGCATCTGCTGAGGCCACAGTCGTGTCAAACAATATTTCGTAGTGATCTCGCACGTAGCTGTCCTGCTCTGCACGGAAACTACCCACAATCTCGTCTACTACGGCGGCCCGAAGCGTGGCAACTGACTTATCGCCAGAGAGTGAGTTGTCCGCAACTAAGCGCTCAAGCACGACCTTCAGCCACATTGAGCGCCATAGCCGCAGGTGCCGGAGTCGCGGGAAGTAAAAAAGCTTGTCACGCTTTGACGTTTCAAAGAACGTGCGCAGTGCTGCGGTGTCGAGGCGTACGCGCGAGAGCACGTAGCTGACACACTCACCAGACATGTGATGATCAATGCCCTCATTGCTCACAAGCCACAACAAACACAAAAGTACTTGATTGTTAACAAACAATTCAGTACGCTGCTGTTCATGTTTAGGCAGTGGGGCGCGGTCACTATCGCATTCTGCTGCCGATTCCACCATGATAGTTGCTAGCACGCAGATTGTTGTGACCATATACTGCTTAGCCATAGCGTCTGTGGTACTGGTGTTGTTGCTGTAAAACATACTGTAGACACGCACAAGCTTGTCAAAGCAGTTGACAGACCACGACCAGTACGTCGCGTTTTGAGCAACCTTATTAATGTGCTCACCAAGCAGCAGGCACATGGTGCCTAGCAGCTCGGAGCGCTCGCTAGACGGCAAGACGCACTGCTGAAGTACAGATGATGAAGATGAAAGTGATGAAGAGCGAGACAGAGTTGTAGACTTGCGGTGGCCCTTGGAAAGAGCAAAAACGTCCTGGCCGGGTTGCGGTGTAATAAGAGAATCACGGCGACCACGTTTGCGCTCGCCCTTGCCTGCAAGGTCAATAATCTTTTCAACAAGCTCGTCAAACACAGCCAATTCGCCTGCTGAAGGAAAGTCTAATGCAGACGGTTGGGAGCGCCAGTGGTATTTGGCCCAGTACTCGGGGTTGAATAAGGGTTCGTCGACAGGTCTAGAAGCCGCACCAACAGAGTTTCTAAAGTAATCTGTAAATCCCATGGCGGTAAAAGCAGTAACAAAAAATTATATCAAAAGAGAGAAAAGAAAGAGGAAGTTATAATGAATGAGTAATTAAAGAAAAGAAAAAGTCAAGAAAAAAATGATTGTGATCTGCTATATATAGGATGAGTCTCTGAACCCAAGTATCGCTGCTATTTTTAAAAAAAACAAGCAAACCTTTAAGCTCAAAGTTCCAACAAGAACTGTCCAACTTTAAAAATGTTAACAAGTTCCTTTAATATTTGTGCTTTAAAAACTACCGCAATTGTACTGAAAAAGGCACGGAGACACTCTTTGGCGCACCTTCTAGGCCTTAAACAATCAAACAAGAATGAGAGGAGAGTTTAAGCCTTCAAGTCGTCAGCCACTAAAACCAAATCAACTTTCTAGCTCATGCCCTGCTAACCAAAGCCTGACCATTCCACACTGAACCCATGAAACTCACCCGTTGCGTAGTCCTTTGCACCAACGTACCAACACTTCTTTACTGCCGTGCCGAGACGGCCGCCGCCTACCACGTCTAGCACATTAAACTTTTCGTTCCAGCCGTAGCCAATTGCAATATGGTGAGAGTGGTAACGAAGCGGATCTCCTGGGTACGCCAAAAACTGACCACCAAACCGCAGCCCCGGGGACAGGAAGTACTGCTTACTCTGCAAGTGCGTGTACATATCATAGGCCGTCTGCTTGGGCAGCCTGACAACGGGGAGCGGCTTGCGCACAGTATTATTGACTGCTGAAAGCTTGACAGGCACGTCTGTGTGGTAGCGCGCCTCGTACAAATCGTACGAGGGCAAATTGGCGGGTGTCTCCGTTGTGTATGTGTCAATGCTGTAGAATGTGCCGGACTCGCCGGCGGTCAGGGCTACCTCGTTGTTGATATTCTTATCGGCAGTCTTATCTTGTGTGGTCATATCTTGCGCACCCTTCTCTTTAGCGGCCTTTTCTTTAGCAGCCCTCTTTTCAATGGCTTGCTGGCGTTTGAGCATGACCAGCTGCTGGTGCTTTTCGATCTGCGCATCGACGACCTCTTTGCGGTGCTGCTGCAATGCCTTGAGGTCATCATCAAGAAAGCTCAGCGCAGCAAGTTCGTGCACGGGGCCGTCATCAACCAAATACGCTGCATCACACTCGTCTACAAGAAAACGGATCTCCTCAGGCATCAGCTCAAGTGGCAGGCCCTGGAACACGTTTTGTTGCGGGATCTGCGGCAAAATACCAATAAGGGTGCCGCACACGTGAAACTCTTCGCGCAAGCGCTTGACGTCATTGATGTCAAAAACAAGGCCGCGCTCGCCGCTGACATGAATGGGAATCTTGGCGGGGGTCGCGTCGGTAGCCATGGCTGAAATTGGTGGATGGGGTTCCGTCAGAGCTTCGGTCGTCACCAGAAACGCTGAAGATTTGCGTTGGGAAAAGTCACGTGTGTTTTTGATTTGTTTTTAAGCCGCATTACTAGAAAGAGAAGAAGTATCAAAACCCTTAATGGTGTTTCATGTTAGCATTCAAACAGCTGAAAAAAAACAAAGGTAAAAGAAGCAAAGAATTAAATTGAGCAAGAAAGTAAAATAATTTCAAAAACTGAATTCATATTATTCAATTTAAAAGTAATTTTTAAAAGAAAATAACTATGCGTGTTGCTGTAGACTTCTAGCTGCGCTGTTTTTAGCCATACTTGAATGTCAACGAGCAAGTATACACGAGAGCAGTATTTGTTCTTAATGTATGAAACAAAGCAAAGCATTTTACAAACCCTTTTTTTCTTGAAATTTGTTTTGAATTAACTGTTAAAATCCCTTAGTTTTTGGCTTCTAGGTAATTAAAATCTTTTGTCTGCCTTCAATGCTGAATTGCCATTGACTCGATAAGTGTTTTGAAATTGTTGAAATTTGAAGACAGTCAAAAAAAAAAAAATCCATAAATTTAAAGCTTTTAATATTCGTCCCGTATTCAAATAATCTAAAACTTATAAAAGTAACGAGTATAATGCCACTAGAGCTGGGCTATCTTGGATGAGTACTCTCTATCTCTCTGCGCACTGGCCTGCTTGCCAGGCAAGACACAGACAATTTTCAACCTTTTATTGGAAAATAAAGTCTTTGAAGGTCAGCTTTGTCAATTGCAACTAAAAATAAAAAAACACACAAATTAAAATATCATGTTGTTGAAACGTAGCTTGTGCACGAATGCACTTGAACAAAGCTTCGTAGACGATATTATCAATGACTTTGAACATGCATACAACAGCATGAATGTTAACTCAAATTTTTTGAACAAACTAGTTTCTTTTCCTTATAAAATATCAGTTACTGTTTTTACAATCTGTTTTATCTAGTTTCATGTATGCTTTACACAGACAATACACTCATTTGTTCAGTGCGTTCTTCGTTAACCTGTCAAATCTGTTTAGAATTGCGATTGTTCCTGATGACAAAGCTCCTAACCCTGATCTCCATATGTTTCTTTGAGGCGAAAATTAACTTTGAAAGCTTCCGGCGACTCGATGTCACTTTGCCACTCTCCAATCGCACATTACTGCATACCCTTTTAGACACTTCTCTCCGATCATATGGTGAATCAATTGATAGTAAGCTACACGCACAGAACGGCTAAAATTAAATGCGAGCCATCCACGCTGCTGCGCGACGTGCGTACGCGCGCGTGCGCTGTCTTTGCGCTCTCGGACCCCGGTAACTTTAGTTTGAAACACAAGACATCCGAGCTTGATCTGTCGTTGCCATTGCGACTCACGGGCCTGATTCAAAATGCAAAGCTTGAGCTTGTTGTAGCTACTGCACGTGCTAAGCGCCGTGATGCCGGCTCGGCGGAGGTCGCGATCCGCTTGCGTGTCGAGGACCTTGCTCCGCAGTTCAGCGAACAGCTTGTTGCACCGTTTCCTGCTGCCTCGACCACACTCTGGCAAGTGCTTTCATATTTTGAGCGAGTGTCGGGAATCAATTTTACAAAGCGCGTGTACACAAAAACCCTGAACGGGTCGTCCGGCGTGCTCATGTTTGAGATGCCCGTTGTGCAGGCATTTAACCGGCGGTTTGGCAAGTTAGAGGAATTTTCCGAGACCCTGGTCGAGCTGGGGCTCAGCAACAAACAAGAGACATTGCGTGTGAAATTTGAAAAGACAGAAATCATGTTTCACGATGCGATTGAGCTTCAAAACAAACTGTTTGGAGAAGGTAGTGATATCAAACCGAGCCCAGGATCCTTGCAAAAGGAGATCACGAATAAGAGTGAAGCTGCACCAGCAGCGCAAGCTGTGTCAGAACCGTTGTCTAGCACATTAAATACTCACGCGCTGCCAGAGAAGCCAATTGAGTCTACGCCAAACCGACTGATAGACACTATGGCTTCCCCACAACCCACCGATCAAAGCCAGGGTGGCACGGCTGCACCAGCCGACCGAAAAGTTCAGGTATACCTACCGTCCGCCACTACGCGTGTCATCGCCGACGACGACGACTCTGCGTACGACGTCTCCGTGGCCCAGGTCCAACGTCTCCACGACCAGATCCAGAAAGTGTCCGCGCCCAAGGAAGGCCCGCTTCTCACCAAGGCCCTGCGCGAGAAGCAGCAGCAGGAAAAGCTGCAAAAGCTGCAGGCAATCCAGGTTCGCATTCGCCTGCCAGACCAGACAAATGTGGAAGCAGAGTTTGCGCCGACAGAGACTGTGGCTGCCGTCGCTGCGTTTGTGTGCTCTGTGCTTAGCCGCCCAGACCTCCCGTTCAACCTGTTTGTGAGCCCTCCCAAGACCGTTCTGACTGACGAGACTGCGCAACTTGGCCGTGACCTGCGGTTTGCGCGCCGCACGCTGCTCTTTGTAGAGTGGAAGTACGGTGCTGGCTTCTTGGCAGCCGACTTTCCCACGACCGGCGTAGTCAAACCCGAGTACGCGCGGGGCGCAAAGGCTATTACAGAGGCGCCTGAAGTCAAGCTTGATACGGCACGCGGCGCTGAGAGTGACAACCTCCCGGCCAAGGATGCCTCAACGGGCAAAGAGACGGGTAAGGGCGGCGGGTCGTGGCTCACAAAGGGTAAAGGCCCGCTCTCGGCGCATCAAAAGTCAAAGCTCATGAAATTTATCAAAACTTCAAAGTAGCTCTGCTGCCACTAAACAAAGCTTCTCCCACCACGGCTACAGCATCTATTATTATGTATATTTTTTTTAAGAAATGAAAAATTTATATTATGTGTATTATTTACAAGATATGTAATGCTACTTATGTACAATGGCGCGTGCCAACGAGAAGAAGAAAAACAGAACAAAAAAAATTAAACAAATTCCTTCCCCTTCTCTTCGTTAAGGCTTGACCAGTTTGTGAGTGACTGAGTGAGTCTTATTTTTTCGCAAGTCTACGCTAGACGCGCGGCTGTATATTCGGCAAGCAGCTCGTCGACGCGGTCCACGTAGTCCGCAGAGTTAACCCCGAGGGCAACCAGCACGGCGTCCATGAGTGCCTGCGAATCGAGCCGCACCGATTTGAGCTGCGCACCGCTGCCCGTTGAGTCGCGCGCGAGCATGTCTAGCAGCCGCTCCAGCGCGCGTTCACGCTGAGCGCTCTGCATCAAGACATCGCCGCCTGGGCCCTCAAAGGAGCCAGCACCGTCAGCGCTAGCACCATTACTATAGATGGGCGCAGCCTTCTTGGCAATACGCATAAGCTTGAGTCCGTACAAAGCGTTCAGCTCAAGGCCGCAAAACTCTGTGGTGTAGCGTACGAGAGCTAGCGCCTCGGCGACCTGGCCCGCGCGCAACAGCGTGCCGGCTGCGGCGCCGTACAGCTCGAGGTCCGGGCGCACGTTAGTCGAGCGCAGCATACGTAGAAGCACGTCACGGTGCATGTCCACCGCGGCGGCGGTCTCAGCTACCAACGCGTGGTTGCCGCCGTGCGTGCGGTAGAAATCCGCCAGCATTGTCCACACGGCCATGTAGCCGTCGCGTGAGAACATAATGCCGGAGCGGCAAGCCATGGTCAGCACCGCAAACACGCCTCGGAAGTCACCTGCCCGGTAGCGGTAGTGGAGCAGCGCGAGAATGGTGGTCTGGTCGTGCCGCACTTCACGAGCAGACATGCGCTCTAGGACTGCTGCCACAAACTGGTGCCGCTTGCGACGAGCACCATACTGCAGTAGCAGCGCATAGTGAATGGCTGTAGGCGCAGGAATCCGCAAATTAGGCTTTAAAGATTCCGATGCGACTGAGTTAGGCTGGGACGAAAACACACTAGGGTGCGAGGCGCCGCCTGTTTCCATATATTCAAGTACCGTCAGTGCCAGCTCAAGCTTACCCTTGACGAGAAGCGCCTTGATGACGGTGTGGAACGTGATACTGGACGGCACCACACCGCGCGCGAGCATCTTGTTGACCACGCCAAGTACTGCATCAACGTCGCCCATATTAGCCAGCGCTACAATCCACGCCACGTAAAAGTCCGGATTGTCGCGTAGCTCTGGACTCACGTCTGTCAGTTTTTCAAGCGCCACGCGAAGCAGCTCTGGTGTGTACGTAGTCGCCGCAGGCATGCCTTCCTGCTGCAGCTCTGCCGGGAGGAGGGACTGCAGCGTGGCGGCTCCTAACCGGTTGATATTACGGGCAATTACCTTTAAAAACTCTAGCGCACGGTCCGCAGGAAGTGTGATATTGAGCTGTTTCAAATCTTGCAGCGCGTTCACGGTGTGAACCGTTTGAAAGCTATTGAGAAATAGCGTTAGCACGCGTGCGAGCTGCTCCTCCGATGGGTAAACCTTGCGGTTAAACAGAGCAGTAGCCTGTTCTGGATCCATATCACCGCTGATCACGTCAGGTTCACCGGGCCCACCATTTGCGCGTACCTGCTCGATCAAGTACTGGTACCAGGTCCACGCATGCTCCGGCTGGCCCGCACTCAGATGCCGCGCGATCAGCTGCACAACAACTTTGGGAGACACGTAACCGTCAAACTTTTTCTGCGACTCAGCAGCAAGCTGCTCAGCCTGCGCCAAATTATGTGCGTCGAGGTAAAGGCAAGCGCCGACCTCTTGCCACCAGATCGAGTTCTCAACATCTTTCTTGCTGCGGCGCGACTCCCAGATAGCCAACGCCGTGGCCATGCCGCGGGTTTTAGACAGCGCTAGCAGGTAGTCAACTTCGTTAAATGGATCAAGACGCATCACCTGATAACGGTAAAGCAGGTCGCCAACGAGGCGAATGGCTTGCGTGCGAGGGCGACCAGACAGGTTCTTAGCAAACTGAAAAAGCAGCACTAGCATTTGCATGGGCGGGCCGACGGTGTCGTCAACCTTCATCTTGCTAAAATCACGAACAACTTCCCATAACGCCTTATACTCCTTAGGGTCGACAGTTTCGCCTTCGGTCTCCTTGTGGTACATACGCTCTGTAAACTGTGTGAGCAGCGCCACGGCCTGTGCATATGGCGTCGCGTCTTCGTCCTCCTGCGGCAGCATCGCATCCTCTGCACCGTCAATCGTGCCAAAACTGGACAAATCCACGGCATTTTGAAGATACTTGTTTAGCCCGGGCCCATACTCGTCAATCACCTGCCGCAACCTCGCTTGTTCGTCGGCTGGCATGTTGGGAAGTATGCGCTCGAGGTCCTCAACTGATTGCACCAGCATGTCTTCTTTACGCAGCGCAGTCGATGGAGACGCTTTGCCGCGCGCGCTGCTGTTGCTGCTCGTGTTACCGGTGTTCCGGCCGGGTCTGGTACGCCGCGGGCCACGCTCAAGTGATGCAGTTGTCGAAAACGCGCGGGCCATACTGCCGCTAGCTGCCGCGGGAAGTGAAAAAAACCGACGCGCACTGATTTTGTTGTTTAAACTGGCTCTCAGCATTTTGAAAAAAAAAAAGAAGTCAGACCGTGTCGGGTGGCTGCTATCGTTGTAGCCTTAAGGGCTTTTTTCAGATGTTCCGTCGGAGAAAAAAGAAAAAAAAGTTTTAAATTGGCCCTAACCCAAATGCTTACATAACATGGTTATTTTTGATATCGGGCTCCTACTAGCAAAAGAGCATTAAACGGCTGTGGAACCCGGAGTTTGGCAAAAAAGCAATGTCGGGAACGACGCACTGGAGGGACTTTGATAATTTCAGACTATCGAGCAGGTTGCTAAATCAACAAACTGGATAAGAGGTCTAACTGGCAGTATCAATGTCAGCGTGCTTATCTAAATGGTAAGATCATGTGAGCGTTTAAGGAGCGCGTGAACAGGGGAACGCCATCTCATGGCGATCAAACGTTTAATTTTTTAAAAACGAATTGAGATTAATTTAAAAGAAAAAAATAATAAAAAGGGAAAACACAAATGAATGTGCCTAACAGGCTCATATCTCGTCACATAATCATCATTATCACCCATCAAGGTGGCGGCGACGGCTGCAAGTTCATAGCTATCGCAATCATTGGACCTCTGTCAAAATCTTCACCTCTAGGATGAATTTGCCGACTTTATACTCCTCGGTCGTTTTAAAGGCTTTGTCATAAGTCCAGCCGACGGTGCGATTACAGTAATTGCAAGAGATATCTCTTACTATGAAATCACCCGTCAGCATTGTACGCCTCTCGGGAGTTGCGTAGTTGATGTTTACTCTTTTAAAAAGAAGAAGAAGAAAAAAAAAGCGGCAGTGTCAACAGGCAGCAATAAAACACCAAAAAAAAAAAAAAGGGAATTGGGGATACCTACACGTCCTTGAAAAGATAAGCCTTGCCGTGTTGGCCCCGAAAGTCTTTGGACATGATGTGCTCTTTCCGCGAGAGGTGGGTATGGCAATGCCTACACCCGTAAACATGCTTCCCGTTATAGTAGTGATTGAACCTAACGCCCATTGCAGTTGTAGAGTCAGTAAATATAAGGGTTGAATACTTATTGATAAAGAGAATTGAGCAGAAATAACAGCTGCGATCTGGAGAGAAAGGGAAGAAGAAAGGGGAGGTTTTTGGGAAGCAAATGGAGAAAAAAGGGAACTCGCGAGGCCTTTTATATCTGTTGTTTTTAAGTTACTCTGGTGACTGTTAATATAGAATCAATTGATACTGAGCAGTTAATGCATAAAGAAAACAGGATACCGAAGCTGAAATCAAATAGAGACCTTGCAAAGTAGCAGCAATCTTTTTTGAGACCAGTGTCGATGCTGTTCAGGCATATTAGTCCAACAATTTAATGTTGATAATGCGATCTCAGGCCAAGATCAGGTCTGATTGTGTTTTGGTGTTTCCTAGTAATGATTATAACCACCTAGTCCTCCATAGTATTAATAGTCTTCATTCTATAGTAAATACGGGCATCATAATAATTAACATAATTTTACTAATAGTAATTTCTACTAAATTGTCATAAACTACACTAAACTGATATCCTTTAAAATACAGTATTCTGTAGGTACCATCAAACGAGCCAAACTAGAAGAGACGATCGTATTTGCTTTTTCATCATGACTATCTCATAACCATCAAATATCTTGTGCGCGCTATTTGTAACCTGGTGAACTATCAAGTTTTAATTAATTGTTTTTTCTTTTTTTTTATTTCCAGTAGAAAGACTTTCGGTACCACTACTTGAGCACAATCAGCAGGATAATAAAAATCAGAAACAGAATCGCAATTGTAAGAATCGACCCGTTATTGCGTGCCTTACGCGAAAACGTATCCAGCCGCTTCTGCGCGTTATGTAACCGCCGCGAGCTCCCGTCTGTCAGCTCATCCACCTCTTCCAGTAGCTCCAGGTGCGAATCCAGCTCGCCGTTGATGTCCAGCGACAGCTGGTGCTGCCGCCCCACGCTCGCCGCCAGCCGGTCCAAGTGCGCATCCTGCTCGCTCATGACCTGCTGCTGCAGCTGGAAATGCTCATTGTCCGTGTCCAGCCGGGCAGCCTGTTCAGTCAGCCTGCTCCCCTCGTTCGGGTCGTCGCGGTACGGTGTGATGAAAAGTTCCTCACGCCCGTCTTTCTGCTGACTACCTTTGCCCGCCGCGTGGAGCTGTGACACGTGCGGTTCCTGTACATCTACGAGATTCTCCCGAAACCGCACGTGCTTTGGTGGCGGTGCAACTGGCGGCTTGGGCGGTGCCAGTTCAAACTCTTTAACGTCAAGCCCTGGATTCTGTGCCGCATAGAGCTTGACCAAGTCGCTGTACACAACCAAAAGCTGACCCAAAGCCTTGCTTTCCTTCGTCGCTGGACTTGCGCGAGCATCTATCGTATCCTGTAACACATCGATGCCGTTTTGGATTGTTTGGAATGATTTCCTAATTTCGCGCTCTTCGTCCGCCGACGGCTCGATTCCAAGTTCCGTCATCCGAGCTCGCTCATCAAGCGAAATCTGGGTTTGGTCCGCCAAAAGAAGTAGTTTTGTTACTGTGTTGCTCATGTGTGCGTCCAATGATGATGAAAGTATCCTGTCGAAGGAAAAATGGTATTAATTAAAAAAAAAAAAAAAATCAAACAGGTGAAGTCAGAAAAAGAAGGCCGTACAAACTTCTGAGGAGGAGGAGGCGTAACAGTACGAGAAAGCACACACAAAGCCAAAAAAATTAAAAATAAAATAAAAAAAAATGTCGGCCAATCACGTGAACCCACAACAAGCTAAGCGGTAATCAGATCAATCTGGGCCACTTTCCCAAGTGAGAAATTATTGTGCAAATAACATTTGCTGTCAGGACTCTGATAAGTAAGGCCCGGCAGGTACCGCCATTGCCACCCGACCCATAGTTCTCTCTGTACTGAAACAAGAGAATTAAACAGCTATTCACCATAAAGATAATAGCATTCACTCGAAAAGTAAATAACCATGGTCTTGTGATTTACCATATTGACCAGTTATGATACCGTCAGATGCTATTCTGACATCAGATAGTACTTGATTTGTAGTTAAAATACGTAATATAATTACTATAATAATGGAGTTTTAAATCAACACAAAATTGATAAAAATAATAAATAACATAATTCAAATAAATAAAAGTATATGCTGTTGAATACACTACGCTCATCAATGACTCTTTTGTCTTTTTATAAAGCCATTGTAGATAATGAACGACTCCCATTCAGGTAGTCTCGATTTTGTAGCGCAATGCTCCGCGTTCCGTTGTTAACTTTGTAAATACCCACCAGCTGGTTTGCCAACTCGAACATATCGTTGCGCAGCGAAATCACAATGAACTGTCCATTGCGCGTCCGCTCTTTAATGTAATTAGCAATGATCGAGACGTTACGGAAGTCCAGAGCCGCATCAATCTCATCCATTACGTATAGCGGGGTCGGTTTAAAGTCGTGGAGCGCAAACACTAGTGCTAGAGAACTCAGCGTCTTTTCACCACCAGAAAGGTTCGTGATCGCCTTCCATGACTTCTTTGGCGGCATCACGCTAAATAGAATACCCTCAGAAAAGGGGTCTAATGAATCAACAAGCTCGAGCTCGGCGTTGCCGCCCATGGTCAGCATTTGGTACATTTCCTTGAGCGTCATTGAAATCCGGTTAAATCCGGCCATGAACTCGTCAAGGCGCTTGCGGCGTATAGTTTCGTAATGATCGCGCATTTTGTCTCGCGCCTCAATTGAAAGGGTAAGCTCGGAATGGCGGGAGTGATGTTCGGCCAGACGCCGTTTATAGTCTTCAATAATCTGTGTGTCAGCATCTTGGTGCGTGTTTAGGAACTCAGTCAGTCGAGCAATCTCCTGTTTCATGCTCTGCTCATTAAATTCCTTTAGTTCTTCTTTGCTGTAATCCACAAGCTTAATATATTGTGTGTCGTCTTCAAGGGTATCTGGTTCTTCTTCTTCATCATCAAAACCATTATCCTTATTACTGCAAGCCTTTTCCTTAAGCCGCAATTCTGCAACAAGTTGTTCAATGTCATTTAAGGGCAGATCCTGCTTTTTGGAAAAGTAAGACTCGAGCCTGTGTTTGCTTTCTGCCAAAACAGATTCAGTCTGCTCGATCAAATTGTTGATCTCAATCTCTGACGACATGAGTTTATTCACGCTGCCTCGTTTCTCAGCCTGCTGAGTCTTAAGCCCGTCGAGAACTTCTTCCTTCTCCTCAACCGCCGTCGTCAGGTCATCGATTTCCTTCTGCAGTGAGTCGGTCGTTGACACACACTTTCGCAATTCTTGCTCAGCACTATTGGCCTGGTTTTCCACAGTACCAAGCTCCTTTTCCGCAGCATGAAGCGCACGTTCGTGCTTCTTGGCTGCAGCCTCACGTTTTAGCCGCTCCATGGCACCTTGCTGCTGTCGCGAGTTTAGAATCTCGCATTGTGAGTTGATGCCGTCAACCTCAGACTTGATAAACCTCAATTGCACGCCGCCAATGTCCATAATTTGATTTTGAAAAGCTTGAATTTCAGCTTCAAGGTTGGTTGTGTGGCCCTGGAGCTCCTCAAGTTCAGCCTTCAACTTATCTTGTTGCTCCACAACTTGCTTCAGCTCCTGTTCTCGGACGACTGCACTGCCTTTGACTTCATGGCTATGTTCCTTATACTGTTTCTGAGCGTCATCAAGCAATGAAGACAAAGTTTCAATTTCCATACCAAGTTTGGATAAGTCAAGCTCAATTTGTGGCTTGCGGTCCTGCAAGTCAGTGAGCTGCCGCTGCATCTTGTGGAATGTCGACTCCGCAAGACCATAGTTAGATTCAGCGTCATGCAGTTCTTTTTCAAGGGCATCAATTTCAGTCAGAGACACTGACTCCATAAGCTCAGACGCCATCTTTCCACGCAGCACCCGACCACCACCGGACATGGTACCAGACTTGTCGATAAGCATGCCCTGTAAGCTGACCACACGCCACCGCCGACCACTATATGCAATGCGTCGTGCCTGTTCCGCGTCATTGGCCACAAGTGTGTCACCCAGAACACTGTAAAATGCCGGGAGCAACCGCTGATCTTTAACATTTACCAGATCAAACAGGCGAGGAACGCCCTCAGGCGGTTGTTCCCGCGGAAAATGCATAGCTTGCTCATAGTTCTGCAGCTTGTCAAGTAGTATGAATTTTGCCCGGCCGAGATTGTTTCTGCGAAGGTGTTCAACGCAGTGTTGGCCTGTCTCAACCGTCTGCACAACTAGATTGTCAAGATTTGGGCATGCAGTGGATATTGCAACATCGTACATGGGGTCGATTGAACCAAGACTTCCAAGCCGGCCGTAAAAGTTGTCACCTAATGTGCCAGCGGCTGAAAGTTCCATCAGACTGGTTAGTACAACACCTTGGGATTTGATCGCCTGGAATTGGTCGCGGGCAGTTGCCACTTTTTGGCGAATGGTTACAAGGTGATCCTTCATTTCAGAGAGAGACGCTGATGCATGCTCGCAGTCACCATAACCAAGTTCAATTTGCTCAGAGACATGCTTAAATTCAGCCTGCAACTTGTTGACAACCTTTTCCTTATTTTGACCTGCTGCAACAATTTCTTCAATGTGGGCTTTTTCTGCTTTTAGCGCCTCCTTAGATGACATTTGCTTTTCAACAATAAGATCAATCTGACTTTGTACGACAGCAATTTCTGACTCTTTTTGCTGAATCTTCAGGCGCCAGGGCTCAAGTTTGGTTTCAGCCGCCTGAATTTTCACAGTTATGCCCTCAGTTTTGCCTTTAAGACTGTTCTGAACTTCGGTAAGCTCCGCTGTCTTTTCTGTCAGTTTCACCCCAAGGTCGCGTAATTTTAAATCAATATCATTTGATTCATCCGTGTAATTTGTTATCCACGTTTTGGCCTCGTTTAACTGGTGCGTCGAAGATGAAATGATCTTTTCTAGCTTTTTGCGTTTGGTAATACTGTGTTTGGATTTTTCTTCTGCCTGAACTTTTGCAATTTCACCTTTAGCAAGAGTTTTGGTGTGACTGGATAGCTGCTTCTTAATATTGACTAGCTCGGCAGCAGTAGATTTCAGTGACTCATCTAACTCGGCCATTTCTTTCTTGTGCCCTACTGTACTTGCCTGTTGCGACTCAAGCTTATCTCGCTGTTCTTTTAGCACACGTTGATTGGTGTCAATGATATCCTCAAGGTTAGCAATTTTTAGCTGGTAGTAAACAGACTTTTTCGAAGCAAGACGGTTTTCAGCCCGGAGGACTCGTAGAGTTTCGTTTTTTTTTCCCTCGAGCTTTTCAATTTCGCTCTTAACGTGATCAACGCGTGTTGCCTTCGAGCTGCATTCTTCGTTTAAATCTTCTAACTTGGTGATCGATTCATTAAGAACTTTTTTGTATTCAGAAGTGCCGATAATGTCTTCTAAGTATTCAAGTAGTCCATCGTCACCTTCCGTCTCAGCTTTCGGTTTCATTTGTGCAATGCTCTCAACCTCGCCTTGCAATATTAAAAACCGCTTATGATCCACATCGATGCCCTTTTTTCGCAGCAGTACTGTAATTTCTTTGTAGCTACTCTCAACCCCGTTGATATAATATTTTGACGAATTGTTACGAAACGCTTTGCGAGACACAACAAGCTCAGAATTTGGTACGACCTCAGAGTTGCGCGTGGGGTAGTCGACAACAGCATGGAAGTAAATCTGAACCAAGCAAAATGTCAGATTCGGGTGTGCGTCCGAGGTGTGGATCAGACTGGCGATCTTGCCCTGGCGTAGCTTACTGGCTCTGAAACCAAACACAAACAAAAGCGAGTCAATGACGTTAGATTTTCCAGATCCGTTCGGTCCCACTACTGCGGAAAAAGACTAAAAATTTATTAGAAAAAAAACCAAACGCTAATTTTGTGATTGCCATTGAGGGAAACTTACGCTATTAAAAGGCCCAATGGTCTGAGCACCTGCGTACGACTTAAAGTTTTCAAGGACTAGCTTCGAAATAACAAGCCGTGGCTCCGGCTCAGCAGTTTTGAGGCGTGCTGCTTCCTCAGCTGCCTCGCGTCGCAGCCTAGTTTTCGATGGCGAAACTGTCACAAGTCCGTCATCTTTGCTGGGAGAGATCGGATACTCTGCACCGAGCTTCACCGCCGACTGCGACACTGGTGGTGGCATCCATTTTAGCGGCGTCTTGAGAATACTTTTGTTGAGATTGATTGAATTGAAATTTTCTTTACCCGGTTCCAGCTGTTGGCGCTGTGACTGTTGAGGAGTGAAAAACCGGTTGGGATCGAGAATGTTTTTTCGCGGCGTCATCGGCGGCACTGCAGCCAAGCTGCCGTTGAGTAAATCACTAACGTTGCTGTATTCTAACTCTTTGATACTTTCAAGTACTAGCCTTTGCGGGCCGCTCAATCTGCGTCCTGCTGGAGCAGTTAAACCGATACTACTGTCGCTGGCATCGTCGCCGCCATCGCTACTGATGCTGCTGCTGCGCTTCGGGGTGTCGACAGCATGCTCCTCCAGTGCTTTCCTTTTCCTGGTGGAAACCATTGTGATAAGCTAGAGATATGATATACTAAAGTGCTATTTGTCAGGTACCTGTAGTATTGTCTGGGCGTGTGTAAATAAACAAGAAATCAAAAATGTCCTCGAAGACTTCGGATGTTAAAACGCGAATCGGCGAAGTAAACAAAAGAAAAGAAAAAAAAAAAAGTTGAAAATTTCTGCAACGAAGAGACGTGTGTTACCGCGACAACAGATGCATTTGTCACGTGTTAATGCACGGCTAAATTTACTTCAGACAACAGCCAAAAGACTTCTATCAAAAAGCATATGTTATAAGTACTAAAAGAAATGACAAGACGGGCTTAAATTCATCAAATATATCGTCTCCAGGTTGTAAAAACTAGTCTTTAAGAGTAGCAACACATTCCAGCTCAATTGATGCGCCCAGTGGAAGTTTTGCTACTTCCACAACCGACCGTGCAGGCAAGACACCTTTTGCAAAGAACTGTCCGTAGACCTTGTTGATTTTCGCAAAATCATTTTCAATGTCTTTTACAAAAATGTTGACCTTGACAACTTGTTCAGGCGAGGCATGGGCCTCAGCGAGAATAGCAGACAGATTAGACAAAATCTGAACAGTTTGCTCCTCAGTGGTGCTGTTTTCAGGCGTTAAAAGCGTGCCAGTGGGTGTGAGTGGTAATTGACCAGAGACATATAGAAAGCCCTTGGCTTGAACGGCCTGGCTATATGGGCCCACTGGCGCAGGCGCTTTCTTCGTGAAAATCTAAAACTTAAATGTTAACTAAATTTCGTGCGCGTAGTTTAAGATTTTAAAAGAATTGTCTTACAGCAGTGGAAAGCGCTCGCAAATTAGAATTGAATCGAACAGTTGGTTTTAGCAAATGAGAAAGCATGTTGGATGAATAGTGTTGATTTGGTTGAGGGCAATATGTAGGTCAAAGATTGTTAGCTGAGTTGATTCTGTTTCAAGCAGACTCAGTCATTGTCGTTACGTAATACATTTATTTTACTTAGTATTTAATACAGGTTTATTTCTGATAATCTAAATGCGAAATACTATTTTAGTGATTTTTTTAGGCCACTCAATACGAAAAAAAAAATTGAATACAAGAAATTACTGTTTACAAAAGCGAAACAATATCATCTGTAAGATAACTGTTTAACAGTTAATTGCTTTTTTTGATTTTAGTATTAGAAAAATTTTAAATTCATAAGATATAGAAACTAAAAAGAACTGTCTTTACTAGCGGGCAGTTTAAAGACTCTGCCTATGGTTATGAAGTTATCAATGTTCACAAAAATGAAAAAAGAGTAGATAATCCCAAAACAATTTTCAAAATTTAAACTTCTTTTGACAAAACAGCACGGTGTTAATGCATGCTACAGGCGTTTTTTTTTGTGGTTTACGTTTTCATTGATCACTACACATGTTAGACGCAGTCTGAGATCTATAACAACTATGGTAGATTAATCTAAAATCTAGATACAGTGATATGTTGACGAATTAATTTGATTGATGAAATTTTTTACAAAGAAAATGCAAAAAAGACTTTCAGCATCTTGTATAGTGGCCTTAAGATTACTTCAATAAACTAAAAATCAGTATCGTCGCATCAGGGCTGACAGTGATGAGTTGGAACTTGAATTAGAACTAAAGTTATTGATTTGAACGTGTTTCCAAGCGAAATTCAAATTTTTTTTTGAAAAAACTTCTTTGAGCCGTTTTGGAAACAGTTTTATTTAACGGAGTAGGTCTGACAAGCCCTACTATCACTGGCTATTAGTTTCTTTTATAAAACTTTTAGATGTAAGGACAATATGCTGATTTTCTACCTAACTGATGCTTTTAGGAGCAATATCTAGAAGCATTATAATTAATGCTATCATCTTCCACGGGACACACAACACCACAATGAATGCATTACTTTGATTTGTAAAATTAAAGTGCCTGGTAGTATTTGGTTTGTTTTTTTTGGTTTGTTTTTTTGGCACAAGTCCTGAAAAAACTGGAGATTGACTTCAAGGTATATAAAGTGTTCTCTGGCCTTCCGGTGTTTTCACTTTCTGGTAGCAACTTTTGAAGACAGTCAAAAAAAAAAAAAAAAAAAAGTAACGAAAATGGTGCACTCAAAATTAACGTTTTTCCACAAAATACGCCGCTCATTTCGACATAAAAATCACCAATCCTCATATTACCCATCTAACAAGTTACTTCTTGTCCAATTACCAACAGAAGTTTTAACAAAAATTATTTTGGATCTTTTGAAAGAATGGGCCATAGTGATGTCATATACTTTTAACTATTCAAAAGGCCCATTAGACAACGACAAATTTAATCCACAACTTTACACTTATTGCATGATTCCTCTTTGTCAAGTCAACAAATTTTTCAATGTTTTGGTTTTAACTACAATTTTCAAGTACTCTTGTTATGTTGTAGAATCACAAATTATCCAAGGAGAGAAAACAGGATTGCAAATGGCTAGAACTCGTCCTTTTACACTCACTGAATCAACATTACAGTCAAGAGGGTTTGAATACTTGAACAAGTTTTATATAATAGGACGCGGTCGTGAAGAGCTTTATCAATATGTTCATCACTTAATGATCAATTGCAAAGTTTTATTTATGACATCAATTGGAAATGGGTTAAATAGATTGTTTGTATTTCCGAGAATGCAATCTTTGAAAACTATCTACATATGCGCGTCTTTTATTCGACATTTAGGCTTTCATTATGAATTGAAAGAACGCCAGTTGAGAAATTATAAAAAGAATTTTAACGGTAGCCTCCCCCATACTGATTTTAACTTTCCCCCATTTGTCCAGAGCTATATCAAGCAACAGTCTACAGACCCAAAAATTATCCAAATGAAAGTAGTAGCGTACTACGGACAACTCATATCCAATGAGATTGCAAAAATGATCAGTCGATTAGACCATCCCGTGTACTGTACAATAGCTTATGGTTGTGGCTTAAATAGACAGGAACTGCGCGAACTAGGGTTTGACGACTGTTTGGAATTTAAAGGTTTACTGTGGTCATTTGCAAAGCACAAAATTATAAACCAAATCAAAAGATTGGAATTTCTCAATGATGTTTATGTCAACAGTGAAGATTGTTTAAATCTTTTGAATCTTTTAGATCTTGATTGCTTCTTAATGTTTTTGAGGGATCACTTTAACATGGTTAGTGAAGAGACAGTGAACTTATTGTTTACCAATAACCCAAGATTGCGCAGCGTCCAAGTTGAACATCTCTTATTTTTGCAGTTACAATTTCCCAGAAACCTTGAAATGCTAGTAACAGGCAGTAACCCATTGTTTTCACAACACTGCATACCTTTACAACAAAAATTTGCATGCTTGGTTGAACTGAGTTTAAACTTTCAAACTCAAGTTGACAAGAAATTCAATCAAAACAATTTTCTTTTCATTCCTACACTTCAAACGTTTAGAATTTCAGGCATGGTGGTCGAAAATACCAGCCTCATTGGTTGCTTTCTTGATTCTAATCTACAACTCACAACATTTTCAATCTTTTGTAAAGATGATTGTAAAAATCTTGGAGTATTATATCGAAGCATGCGTAATGTGAAACTTCTCAATATGACATATGGCAGAGATGAGGAGCAACTCATGGAAGTGAATTTCAATCTCGAAGTAATGCTTGATGTCATTTTAAAAAACTCTTGTTCACTCGAAATGCTATTGATTCCTAAGACAGTTATGACTGATCCTATTGATTTTGCAACATTAGTAAAAAAGCTATGTTGTGAATATACAGAAAATACCAAGCAACTGAAATACTTGTGTATTTATACCGAAACATTCTCAAAAATCAAAACCAATGCTAACGATCCAGTCTCTATCTTTTTTAAAGAACAGACCAAAGATGCGTTTCCAATTTCACCATACGATCAGTGCGTCAAGCAGATATATAGAATAGATGGTGACATTGTGAGAGGCAACTTGGACCCTGGAAGGTGCCGATTAGAGCTTGACGTGCCAAGACTGAAAGGGTTGTATAAAAGCTTCATGTAAATGATATCAAAGTTTGTGTTTGTATATGATAAGAACATAAGGAAGGCTAATTACCAAGAATTATTTAAAAACAAAAATTTTTTTGGTGAATGGAAAAAAAAAACCCCGATACAAATGTACGTACATGCTCTGTATATATTAAAAAGATGGTCCGAGTATCAGTCTGGAACTGGAATTTAGTTCCTTTTTTCTAACAACACAGTACACATATATTGTAGAATCTTATTTATTAAGGTGTCTTATGGTTTGAATGGCAAAGTATTGCCCGTGTGGAGACTCAAACCCTCGACCTTAGTCGTTTTGTCGTTCCCTCATCCAACTCGGCCACACCGCCCTAATTCTTTATACATTGGTTGTTTGTGATTCTTGGTAGTCTTCTTTGATTATAACCAATAAAATCCATTCTTTATATTCTTTTTCTTTTCAATTGTAACGGCCCTCGTTGCAATTTAACTAACCAAATCAAGAAGACGTTAAGATCCCTTTAATTAAGCTGTAGATGATTTTTTTTTTGAAGTTCTGTAAGCTTTAAAACGTTTTTTTTCTTTTCTTAGTTGCATTTTTACAGTTCAGTAACTCAACTATAATAAAACACAAATTGAATTGAAGTACACTAAAAATTTTCAGGTTCAAAAATTTTTGAATAGCTTTAATTTGATACTATATTATAAGTTGTAAGGTGCAGTCTTAACCGAGGTTCTCAATAATGATAACTCTAGTCATTGAGTAATTTTCCAAAACTTGGTTTTTTTTTGTAATAACTATATACTATATATGACAATTATCAACTAGAAAACCACATCCATTTTCTAAATAAAAATGGAAAATTCTCAAGTGTGTGAAAATCAAGAATGCCACCCAAAAAAAAAAAAATCTGCACAGAATAATACGTTTCTTTGTCATTTCAGAGAGACAAAGAAAAAAAAAACCATCAGAAACCCCAGAATCAAGTTTTTTAAATGCCGACTTTTATCACTTCACGCCTCCTGAAGTGAGGGTCCTTTTTTGGCATAGCTAGAATGCTCTACTAGTGTAACATTATGCAATGACTTTTTTTTTCAATTTTTATTCAATTTTAACTTGGTGATTTAATTCTTTTTTGTTTGGTTTTCTTTGCAAATAAGTTTTCAACCTGCCAACTCTATTGTATTAAAGCCATCATCTGGGATTAAAAAAATCCAATTTCTTGTTTCCTGCTTGAAGAAAAAAAATTCTGCCAAAAAAATAACAACAACAACATACTTTTCAGAAATGGCGGTAACTAATTCCATTTTGTTTTAACTGAAATCCGCATATGAGCAGAAACCAAGAAAACTTGTAGACAATTTTAAAAAAATTTTGCATTCTAATGGAGGGAGTTCGAGTAGCACACACAGTTTTTATCAAGTTTTCTCATGCATAAGGATCGACATTGCGCACTTTAAATTTTTACATACAATTCTGTGTCAATTGCTTTTTACGTATATGTTCACCTACACAAATACAAAAATACAATTCTTTTATTTGGGACATTGTGAAAGTATACACTACACTTGATCATCAAAAAAAAAAAAAAAAAATCAAATCGTATTGTTCAAAAACACTTTTATTACATCTTGTTCAAATCTCCTATTTTCTTTTTTTTTAACTAATTATATACGACTCACCTTTTTTTTTGTTTAAACAGAGTAACAGTATTACTGACTCACGAAACACTTCTGGTACTTTCTGGAGATCTAGACAAAGAAATTGCTAATCCCATCCGTAGTTTTTTTTTTGTCGAAAAAAACTCATTTTTACTGAGTTTGATAGGTTTATTTAACTTATTATTCATGAAAAAATTTAATTTTATTAAAACAAATGCAGTATGTGTGTGGCGTGTGGATTTAAAATTAGCCATTTTAATGCCAAAGACAGAAATTTTTCAAGTCATACAATAAACACTTTTCTTTTGTTCATTTACAATATTTCCAAAAAAAAAAAAAAAATTCATCCTAGATTTCGCTGATGATGATTAGGTTGCCAAACAAAAAAAAATTGTGCGGGTTGAAAACCATGAAAAAAAAACTTCTTTTTAAACTTTTCAAGAAAACAATTTTTTTTGAGCATGTTGTTGAAAAAGGGCCCTGGTTAAGCTAAAAGCCAACAGACTTCACCAATACCCACGCACACCACACTAAAAAAAACTGTGTAGACTAGCAACTGATGCAGCACGGACGCGGGAACATCTGTGCGCCATAGATACATTATCATAGCAAGCAGGTCAACCGCCACAGCCACGACGGCACCGACTGCAATTAACACTACTGTGGGCAGAGACAGCACCTCTACATCATGGCGCATACACAAGAGTACTGCCAGCAAGGTCGTCACTGCCATTGCCGCAAGCACAAAACATGTTGTGTACAGAACTGTCAGTATGCCGTCACGCTGACGCCGCCGCCGCTTGGACGGACTGTTGTACTCTGGGTAGTTGTAAAAGCCTGCGTAGAACTTGGTCTGGCCGCTCCATGAACTGCTGGTACTGCTATTCGTGCTATGGTTTGACACCGGCCGTTTGTAGTGGTAGTCATGGAACTCACTTTCGTCGTCTTCGGGTTCCTCGTAGATAACTGACAGCGACCGCTGACGCTTGTGCGTGTTTTTTGGTGTGTGTCTGAACCATTTATCAAAGGTCTCGGCAACTTTTGTGTACACACTGTCTGTAAGTGACAGCAAGTAGTCGACATTTTCTTCGCTGAACAGCCCGCCTGCGGTGTCATCATCTGAGCAGCTTTTAGGGTCGGGAATGGTAATGTAAAATCGGTCATCAGAGTCCTCTGGGTGGTCGAACTCGTTCCAGTAGCCTGCAGCTGACGGCACTGCACCATAGCTGCCACTATTTGGAGATGTCGATTCGTTTAATAAAATGCTAGTTTGACTGGATGGAGGTGTTTTTTCGCGGCGAACAGTCGGTCGCTGAGGCGTTTTGCGAATATCAACGTTGTCGTCAATTAGTTGCATCCACTCGGGACGCGCACTGGTTGAATCTGAGGCCGCACTCAGAGCATGGGCCAGCATGGAAAAACCTGGAACCTCGTAAACTAAATGCGACGCCTCAAGATCAATCAACCACTTTGGCTTGACACCCCCCTCAAGGTTGCGCCATTTGATTTGTAAAACCGAGTATGGAAACATTTGAGCGTTCGAGTCATCATCTATCTCATGGCTGGATTCAAGACCTGCCGTGGTGTATTTGATGCCACAGTCCATTGTGACCCAGATTTCTGTGTCGCTAAAACTGCCAGGACTAGTGCTTTCTATGCTGCTATCCACGTATTTGAATCGTGTCCGGCTAAAATCAGTTTTGCACGCGGGCCGTGCGCTCTTGGCTGTTACCCACCCCACGGCTCTCTTCAGCGAGCCGTCCAAAGAGTCTGCGACAGACCTTTGAAGCGCGGGGTAGTCAGTGGTCAGAATAGACTGCACCTGATCAACTGTTACTGGCGCAATGCAAAACTGGCGAAGGCCGCCAACAGGAGCACAAAGGTAGGCTGCGTCGGATGCTACAAAGCGCAGCTGGCCAGGCTCTGTACAACGCGAGTAGGCCGAGTTTGCAGAGTGGTCTAAATAAGTAACATGCATTGCGGACGAAACGTAGGAATCTGATAGACGCTGAGACGACTGCTCTTGTTCATCAGTTTGCAGTTGTTCCTGTGCCGAGGACTGGACAATAGAGAGATTTTTGAGCAGCAGAATTTTAGTTTCCATCACGTTGTCTGGATGAATCCAGAATGTCAGGCTGTTGAAGGCGTATTGGAGAACCATGTCGCAGTCAAATTTGGCGTTGGCGTTGACTGCCACACTGTTATGACCATCACGTAGAAAAATATACAGGTCTGAGAGCTGTTGGAATATTTGCGAAAAGTCGCGATTAAGATACGAATTTGGATTATACAAGGCAACATTGAAGCTTTCAATCAGGTTGTTTTCCCGCTGTTCCTGCTCGGCGTTCACATGCGCGTTGGGCTGCCACTTGCGATACTTTTTGAGCAGTTTGCGAAAGCCGTTTCTCTGGACTCCAATGAAACGAGTGAGATTCTGAAGATCAGTTGAAAGTTGGAGCAGTTCTAATTTCAGTTTTCGCTTGAGAGGTTTTGGTATTGGGGTATTTGAGCTGGTATTGTTGTCCTTGGTACAGGTAGTTTTGTTGATGGAGCGCACAATTTTTTCGCACTGAACGAGTCGTAAGTTTGTCTCGCCAGACTTGGACTTGATGAAAAGTTCGATATTATCGAGCTGAAATGTGAGAGAGTTAAAGAATTTGTCTACACGAAGCTCATGACTGTGACTTGGAGTTGTTGCGGCGTGGATAAGTCTTTTCATTTCATTGTAGTCGAGGTTATAAGCCTTCCACTCGGGGATAGAGCGTTTAGAGAGCTCGGCGCCATACTTCATGATAGTGTTAAAAAAGAATGATAAAGATTGTTATTATTTATTTGACAAATACAAAAAAAAAACTAAAAAAGTAAAACTCAATAAGAAATATATTAAAATTTTCATAATTTTCTTTCAAAAGAAGAAACAAAGCTGGTTTTATTTGTTTTGGAAAGGTCTTTTGAAAAAACCTACCGACATTGTCCTCGGTAGGCGGATGGATTGGCTCTGCAGGAAGAATTAATAATAAGAATAAAAAAAGAAATACGGTACTTACGAAAAGTATTGTAGTGACTAAAAAAAACTCTAAAATTGAAAATTAAAAAAAAAAAGGTACGGCAGGGCTCATATGAGTAAGTTTTGTACATTACTTAATAAGGTGAGTTATCTTGTGATGAGGGTCGTGCCTGATCTACGCCCTGTCATTGGCCAAAATCAATTATGACTACCAGGGCCCAAATACTAATTTTTTTAAAATTAAATAAATATTACCTACGAAACTATGAAATTTTGTATTGTGCAAAACCAAAAAAAAAAAAAAAAACGATATTCTAAATTGGGCCTTTTTTTTTCTCAATTAAAGAAAGCCAAGCTTGACATTACAATATAAAGAGCATGGCATCAACAAAAGAAACAAAAAAAAAGAGCTGAAGATCTTTGAATGTTTTGTTTGTAACAAACAGCGGATCGAATAACAGAAACAAGAGATACTACGTTATGTTCTGAACGATCTGATTCAGCAATCTCATGTCTAAATGGAACAGAAAAAAAAATAGGTCTTCGTGTCTATGCAATAAATTCCTTTCAATAAATTTTTTTTTGTTATTTCCGACAATGTGCCTCTTTTCCGGCGTCCGGATAACCGAAAAACTTCCTAGTGTTGTAGCCACCGCCCATGAAAAATTATTCATCTATTTGTAATCTAGAATAAACAGTTAATGACAGAGAGTTCATGCAACTTCAATGCGTTTCTGTCAGGTTTTTTAATATTTTTTTTGTTCCCTTCACCAAAGTGAGTACATACACATAGAATTGAAGGCAAACATGGCTAAGGGCCCTGTTTATTTTTTCACGTGACAAAATGAGTGTTATTGAGTCCATGACGTTATAAATTATGTAATTGCGCATCTGCAAAAAAAAAAAAAAAAAAGAGCTAAACCTGTTTAAGGTTAGCCAGCTTTTATTTCACGTTTTTTTTTTTCATTTTTTTTTAAATTTTTCTAAACTTTTTTTTTTGATTTAAATGGTGATTGAGACCAGCTTGTCAAAACATTTGAATCCTGGTCTTTGACAAATGGTTTGAGTTAGGTAGATAGAAAAATCAGTTTTTTGTATTCACAAAAATTTGCTATAAATTTATAACATTTTTATTTTGATGGTTATTTGGTACTTTTAATGCTGTTGATATTGATTACGAGTTAACATGTATTGTAGATGGTATTGTATTCATTATCAGCGATTGTTTATTTCATTTTTTTTTTTTGATGGCTGCCACACCAGGGGAAGTAAGCTGGCTACCAACAGGCCAGCTTCGCCACACGTGCCAAGAGTTTCCTGGTCAACCACCAAAATAAAATCCCAAAGTTGTTTCTAAAGCCGGCTTTAGAATATCGCAAAAGTTTTAAGAAAGAAAAGTAAAATAAAAACTGTAAGGGTGTAGAGTTAAGGCAGAAAAAAAGAAATTGAAAAATAAAGAAAAACGTGAAAACTACTTGTTAACAGAAAAATTTCAGTAAGGCTGCAGCAACTTAGTATATTTGAACATGAATTAAATGAAATGAATAAAATTGTTACAAATGTAGTGCAATTAAACTACAGAAAAAAAAACACAAGCGAATAAAAAAAACTTATGAAAAAGAAAACTCCAAGCAAAATAAAAGGTTAACAAAACGGGATATCCTTGCCTAAAACGGCACATTTCATCTGTTTGACCAAAATATACAAAAAATATGGAAAACACCAAAGTGCGCCTAATGACTCTACAATTCTAACACAAACAGTGAACGCACCCCATCATCACTCTTTATAACTTTTATTTTTTCTTTTATTTTATAAACTACATGGCTTAAACCCACTATTGCTGTCTAGATGTTATAACAAGTTACCTGATTGAAAAGGATGAAATGTCTGCAATCAAAGAAGCGTGCATTTTTGTGAACCCTTTGGAATTCTTTTTTTTTTTGTTGAAATTTTTTTTTGCTTTCGAGAAACGACCAAAAAAATTATCTTATGGGGTCCTTGAATGCACATGGACGGGTTCATTACTGTGGTTGCACAGAAATCAGTTGAAAGAAATAAGCAACTACAACAACAGCAACAAAAAAAAAGAAATGAATCACCAAAGTTCTGCAGCAAGTCAACTTGATCAAATGCATACAATAACAAAGTAAAAAAATTTAGTAATCGAGCGACAGCTTTAAGATCCAACAATACTGCCAACATTCTTTTATGTTTTAAAGACTACAAAGATCTAAGATAAATTGCTATTTCTTACTCTTTTTTTGTCTTAAATGGAAATCGGCTTGCAGGGATTTTGATCTATCGCCTATTCTGCTCCCCTCCAAAACGTCAAATTTCAAGGCCAGTTCAAGGAAGGATGATCTCATATAAGAAAATTGGAAAGAATTTTTTTTTAAAATTATCAAAATAAATTCACGAAAGGGTCACTACATTTGTTGATCATGATTAACAGAAAAATTTACCTTTTTGACTAAGACTCATTATGTCTGGACACGTCAAGTAACAATGCGCGATTAAGAAAAAAAGAGTAAAATTTTGTTTTTTGGTATCACTGAATGTTTTTTCAGGCTCTAGACCCTGCTCCCGAAATATTAATAAAAACTATATTCGTTTGTAGTATGTAGTATCTGTACAGAATAATCTCGAAAAAAACAACTTTGGGTTAAATACCCACCGATAGCCATTGAAGGGCTCTTTTCCTTTTTCCAATAAGAAAAAATGGAAAACTCTTTTTTGTACATTGAATTTGTTCAAAGCAATGTTCCAAATTTCAGTAAAACACCAATTCACCATCTACCAAATATCAATATATATACTTGTACAAAATGTACTAATCGTCATTCAATACGTAATTGCTAGCACGCTGTGTTGTGGTAAAAGTAAAGTCTAGTTTTTTTTTGTATTTACATTCAAAACTTACAAATATAAAATGAATTCAAAAAAATTAATGCACTGATTCAAGAAATTTTGTCTCTTTGAGATTCTGTGTCTTACTATAGGCAAGATGCTTCTTTTTTTGGTTCCACACGACATCAACTAATTTTAAGTGGAAAAAAATGTTTTACTGTGTTAAACCTCAGCCTAATTGAATGTCTGGTTTTTAACTTCAACAAAACTTAGCTCAACTTTACTTTATCAACTCCATGTTTTTTTTTTTTTCAATTTAAACCCATTTTACATAGCCACAACATAATAAATAAAATATTTACCATCTCCCGCTGCTCCTTCATTGCCACCTAGCTCAATTTTTAAAAGTTTTGGTGAGCTTTATGACCATTTTCAGTGTTTTTTTTCTTTCTTTTGTGTGTGAACCAAAAGAAAAACGTTGTGTGAACCAAAAAAAGAAGCATCGTGCCCATAGTAAGACACGAGATTCTAATGAAATTTCTAATTTGCCTTAAGCGGTTTCTTCATTCAGTAGCCACAAAAAATCTATGAAAAAATACAGATGTGTCTTCAAAATAAGTAACACAGTACTATATAATTATTCTTTTTTTATTTTCCTCTGCTTCTCTTTTTTTTCTCTCTCTGACAAGTCTTTGCAAAGTTTCGGCTGCCCAAAAACACTCTTTTCTTTCCTCAATTTTGCAACAAAATAGAAAAAAAAAATAAATAACAATTGCTAAATCGCTGTCTCTGGTTCTGAAAAAGAAGCCTGGACTGTGCAAATGACTTTTAGTGAGGTCCAATTTTGATTTTGATGCAAAAATTACATATTATTGGTAAAATAATTTTTAAATAATCTATTTTGATTTAAATTTTTTCAACAAACCAAATTCAAAAAAGTCCAATCTAAAATTATCCAAAAACTTATCAAGTCAAGATACCACCAAATAATTTATACAAGTACTGTAAATTTAGCCTTACAATTATAGAGTACAAAAGTGTTGATTAGAAAGATTTTGTGTTAAGCGCAATATCTGTGAAATCCAAAAGATTACAAAAAAAGAAATTGAAAAGAAGTAGTAAAAATTTAGAAAAGATTAAAAAAAATTATTTTGTGCGGACTAAAGACGAAAAACCAGTTATTTTTTCTTTACATCCATTAAAAACACAAAAATTTAAATATGATGGAAATCAATTTAAAATAATTGTGTCTAAAAGACTATCAAAGTAGCGCTCTCAACGCGCACAAATGGTGTCTGCATTCGATGGCACCTTTGTACGGACTAGTTTCATGGCAATTTAGGTGCCATTAGAGTTAAATGAAATTAATAGTGAATGACTCAGTCTCTCTAACTGAGTAAGCTCTTGTCGTATAAATATCATTTGGTAGAATGTATTATAAATTGTACTATCAAGGACTATGATCAGATTTATTTGATAATTATTTGTTAAATTTACATTATGATGTTTGAACAATTTTTTTTTTAAAAATTTCAAACTAAAGTACTTAAACTGAAAAAGAGATTTTGTTTTGTGAAACAACAATTGATATAAAATAACGACTATTTCAAGCAGGACTTTTCACTTTTACTTATGAAGAATTAAAATTTTATTTAAAAAAAAACCGGAAATAAAACAGTCAAATCAACGAACGTCTTTAGATGAATGAAATACTTGCCACGCAGTAAAAAATTTGATTACTCAAAAACTTGATTCATTTAATTTACTTTTCATCTCTACCCTTTTAACTAACCTTTTTTTTTTTATCAAAAAGGTGTTTATACTTTTAAATTTTTTTTTCTTTCTTTAACATTGTAAAATCTTACCAGTTTCCAGTTACTATCGCTGCACACCAACAACTTTTTTTTGTTAAATCGAAAAAAAAAAGAGAGAAAAAAGCTCTTAAAATTAGTAGACCTCAAACTGCTCCACAAAACTGTTTTTTCGTTATGGGCATTTGGGTGCTCTAAAGCCTCATGGTGCCACAGCCACCAAAAAAAAAAACATTTGCCATTGTCTTGCTCTGCCCGTCAGTTGTGAAGCCAGCATTGCCTGCCTTCAGAGAAACATGAAATAACCAGGTTTCTGCTGTAGACACCAATAAATCACAAAATTCTTTATCACGCTCGTCCAGAACCGCTTTGTTTTTGTAGTTAATCTGTCAGTTTTATATCTAAACTCACACTTACCCAGGCGCACGAAAAAAAAAACATAGGAAAAAACGATTTTGGTAGCGCGGTCAAGGCCTTGCCAGTCAGAACCACTGCAGTTTTTTTTTTCATTGCCGTAAGATACAAGGCCTTTGATATATCTAGCCCGTAGTAATACACCTGAGCGCGTAAGATCAGCGGTGTTGTCGCCAAAACAAAAAAAAAAAAAGTTTTTTTTATGGGATGATACAATCACGATCCAACATGATGTTTTTCTGATAGTTTTCAAAAAAAAAAAACTTTTTTTTGGAGTAAAATTGGAGGGATGAACTTAAGGGTAAACAGTGTTGGCGCAGTGTATGTGGTTGGTCTGGCCCTAAAAATCTTAGCTGGCCTTTAATTGTGGTATCGGGAAATGCCAAAATCCAAGTAAATATTTTTTTGAATTTGATTATTGATTCTGTTGAATTTTTTTGTGTTGGTGGATTTCAGAGGTTTCTTCGGTCTGCTTGAGGTTCTTCAAATCTATACTTATGTATTCAATAAATCCTTAAACAGTCTCGTTATGGATTTTAGCTAGCAACTTAGCTTGGTTTTAGTATTTATCAATTACGCAGGCAGCGCAAGATTTACTGCCGTTGGCCCAAACATAAAAAGTAGCCATGAAGAATTTAAAAAAAATTAAAAAAACAAAGCGTGGTTGTAGTAGTAGCAAATACCAGGATTGGTGCCAGGTCTATACAATAGAAACTTGACGGGTGGCTCGATTAAGTGTGATTTAAAAGGTTGAAGTTGAGAGGATTCAATTTTTTAAAAAAAAAGAGCTAGAATTTTGCAAAATTTTTTATTAGGACGTATATGTATGCACATTAGCATCCATAAAAAGTGTCAACCAAATGAAATTCTGAGTTAAAAAACTTCAATCACTTTTTAAATAAAGAAGAAGATAAGCTATATAACTTCAAGGAACAGAGTTTGTTAGAATTACACAAAGTAAAAAAATAAACCCTGGTTGTTGTTTGGGTATTGTTTGTCGGTTTTACTTTGTCCATGCACAGAGGTTGAGTGATAATCACTTCAACTGTATAGTGATGTCCAACAACTGATCCTAGTTCAGTTTTATAAAATTTTCGACTGCAAGGTCCTTTAATTCTAAAATCCTAGAAAAATAAGAGAGTTGCTTGTTCTGAGTGCGTTATCACCATCCCTGAACAGAACAAAAAAAAAAACATTGAAGTTTCTTAGATCCAACTAACAAACATAATAATAAAAAAGGTTGTTTGATTGAAACTAAATTTAACAATTCTTTTCTATCTGTACCATTAAGATGTCTCGCTTCAACGTTGATTTTAAAATAAAACAAAATTGAAAAAAAAACAATCTTTGGTCAAGAGAAACTATATAAAACCTCAACCAAAGTATAGGCTTGGTCCCCCCCTCAACGTTTTTTTTTTTTTCAACGTTTTCCCTGAATAAATTGGATATTTAGCTAACACCACATCAATTCTTTTAAAAAAAAACAAACCTTTTTTACTTTGAAAAACTTCATCTAAATTCAACATCTTATCACAGGCTATACGAATTTTTTCAAGGTTTTGATTTTTGTTTGCGAGGACTAAAAAAAATTTAGAGCATGCGGAGAGGTAAGAGCGTTAAGGGGGTAAAAAGCCTATAGTTTCAGTACAAGACATAAAAAAAAATTAAATACAATTTCTTTAATTTTATGTTTGACAACTTTTGTCAATAAAAAAACTATTCTCCACCTTACAAATCGTAAATTAACGATCAATAAACACATGTTTTTTAGATCCCGACATTCGTGTCAATAAATTTACATACCCTTTTTGTCTAATTCAAAATTTTTTTTACCATGGTCAGTACAGAAATTCGGAATGATTTCACGATTTTTTTTTTTTTTTTTTTTTTTTTTTTGGTTCCTTGAGATTCAAATAAGGTTTTGAGCTTTCTCGGCATTAAATTTTTTTTTGAATTAATTCATGAGTTGTCTTTCCAAAAGGGATTTGTATATAACTAGAAATGATTTTACATGTATTTAAATTGTGTTTTTTATCATAATTTAAGAATACTTTTAACGATTTACCCAGTCTTTTGCTTGTTAATTAGTTTGAAATAAAAAGAAATCATAACTAAAGTTATACAGATGCCTAGATTATGAAAGAAAAAAACAAAAAAAAAAGTAGTATTGGTGCTGAACCCTTAGGGTAAAACCAGTGGTGGTGATGTATAAAAGATTGTTAGTACATTTGTTCATTCAAAATACAAAGTAATTAAGCAAATTAAAAAATATATTTAAAGAATGGTGATGGTATTGATGATTATTTTTAAGAATTGAAAAAATTGAAAAAAAAAAAAAAACACGGGTAAATTTTATTTTCCGACTGGAAAGACTAGCATGAAACGGGCACTCCAAAAAAAAAAGTGTATAGCTTTAACATTAGTCATAGCCCACATACCGTTATTTCTTGTATATTTTCATTTTTCTATCGAAACTTTTGGTTTAATCTTTTTTTGTTGTAAAAAATGAGTACGATACATGTTGAATCTGTAGAATTTACAATTTTTTTTTAATTTTTTTGAACGGCAAATGTTTTTTGAATTGATTTATTTTTGATGTCCATTGGTTACTGTTTTTAAAATCCCAATTTTTTAATCTCTTAGTAAGAGACCTTCAACGTGGCATTTAAATGGTTTTTTTTTTTTTTAAAAAAACACAACAATGAATAACAATGATTATGATTGAAATTTTGATTATGGCAATTTGATAGTTAGTTATGGTGGATTCAAATAAATGTGAGTGTTTGTAGATGGTTGTGTTTGGGGTAATTTAGTTAACAAAAAAATAACACACAGGTAATAATTGAAAAATTTGAATGAAAAATCCGTGGTAAAATAAAAACAATAAAAACAAAAAAAAAACAAAAAATTAAAAAAAACAAAAAAAACAAAAAAAACAAAAAATAATTAAAAAAAAAAACAAAAAAAATAAAAAAACAGCTACACCAAAACCAAACTAATGTTGTCTGTCATATTTCTTTTCATAGTCCAATCATAAACTAGAAATACGACAACAGTTTTTTGTTGTTGTTGTTGTTGTTGTTGTTGTTGTTGTTGTTGTTGTTGTTGTTGTTGT
>JAKVQX010000122.1:0-32445 GCA_030463015.1 Geotrichum citri-aurantii
CTCTCAAAGTAGCGCTCTCAACGCGCACAAGTAGTTTCAGCATTCGATGGCGCCGGATTCCCCATGAATTGCTCCATGTGTTAAGGGAAAGCAAAACAAAATAGTTCATACAATTTTATGGAGCTGTTTTTTTTTACATGAACAGTTTATGTGATAAGTATAGTTAAATCTACGTACAAACCAAATAACATGATATCAAAAGACAAACTACAAAGAAGACATTAAATCAAAGATTGAAAGTCATTATTTTGTCCTTACATCAAAAAAAAAAAAAAAAAGTTATACAAACAAAAACATTAGTAACAAATTAAATACAAAGAAGACACTAAATCAAAAAAAAAAAAGAAGTTATCTCTAAGAGACTCTAAAAGTAGCGTTCTCAACGCGCCCCCAAGTGGTTTGTGCACTTAATGGCGCTGGATTCCCCCAAATTGTATTGCTCCATGTGTCAAGGGAAAACCTTAGATACATAAAAGCCCAGAAGGTCAATACCAGAAATAGATAATTTGAAAAAAAAAGGATTATCTTTAGCAAGCTGCTATAAATCAAGCGAACCATCAGCAAAAAAAAAAAAAAAAATAAATAAAAGTTTTGGCGATGCCACCTCTCTAAAAATGCTTCAATAACACTTTTTTTTAACTTTTTTAACTTTAAGCCAAGAATCTTATAAATTTTTACTAAAAGCTGTCATTAGATAAGCTTTTCAAAGGGAAAATTTCAGAAAGCAAGGAAAAGTTGTGAGAATAGAGAAAGTGATTCTAGTAATGTGGAAAATTATCAAAAATATGAAATCGGCAATAGTTTAGTGGCTAGAATTTCCGCCTGTCAAGTTCTGTCTAGAACAGCACGCGGGGGACCGGGGTTCAATTCCCCGTTGCCGAGATTTTTTTTTTGACATTTCAAAAAAATCTTAGCCAAGGTAAAGCTTTTTGTTTTACAAGACAAATAAATAAATTTCAAGGGGAATTTTCTAGCAACTCTATGTATGTGTTCACGTAAGTCACCAAAAATGTGTGTGAGTGTAATTTTTTTATCCAGAAAAAATAAAAATAAAACGCCGCATCTTGTGTTTCTTAAAATAAAAACATGGGTTCACCCAAAAAAAATAGGAAACCAAAATCTGTGCCTCTGTAAAGCTGATAAAGTGGCTGTCTCAAAAAAAAAAAATTCATTTTGAGGGGATGAATAGGGATGTAGAATTAGTAGTAACATTCAAGTTCAAGTCTTTTTTACAAGGCCTTGTGGGCTTTGTTATGGGATTCAGGCCTTTTCTAAGATGGTTGTTTTGTGTTTTTACAGACGTGCCACAATTAGTCCTAAAGTTGAGTTAAAAAAAAAAACAAAAAAACACTATAGAGAATCTGGGGTAAGTTGTACAAATGTTACATGGCTTTTTATTTTTGCTTCTCTGCTTTTCTGTATTTCTAATAATGACTGATAATCAGCGGGGTTTTTTTTTTTCAGTTATTTTAATATGGCAACTAACATCAACAAGTTTCAATGTAGTTGATATAATCATCTAGAGTGTGTCAAAAGTGACATGTCCACTACTGTTGGTAAAAGGTTTTCAGAGCTTGAAAGCAACCAGACAGGATTGCAATTTGGGGAATCAGTGGGCCAAACACCCAAGTAGATCAAAACACATTGAAGAAATCTGACTAGGCAAGGCTATAAATAAAAGTGCGCTGTGGAGAGAGGGGAGAGAATAAGAGAAAAGAACAATAAAAAAAAAGAGTTGAAGAAAGTAAAATATTGAATCTACAAAAGACAACTAAATGATTGTAATGAAAACCCGAAGTCTGAATGAAGGATGTTTATGGACTTTTTAAAAGACAACAATTTGTTTCTTGAAAAAAAAAAAAAAGTTCAACTGAAAATAATTATAGAGATGCTGATGAGAAAAAAAAAAAATTAAAGCGGGTATGTCGAATAAATAAAAAAACGATAACACTCTCCTTGTTTAGTATAAAGTGGTAAATTTAACATCACAAAAAAAAAAAATTTAATAAAAAAAAGGGGGAGGTGTTTTAGAGAAAACATGAAATCCACGTTCATGTCCTGTAGCAAAAGTACTGTTCAAATATAAATAGCTTGTGTATGATTTTTTTTTTTTTGTTTCAATTTCCGTTTCTGTCAAGAGGCGCGCAAGAAAAAACAATTTCAGAGGCCAAAGAGAAAAATTTAGTAAAAAAAAGACTGGTGATTATCCAAAAATCAAAAGTAGTGATGGTGATGAAGCAACAAATTCTTAATCATTAGTAAAAATTTGGTTTTTTTTATTTTTAATAAGTATATCATTAAAAGAGTAATGGCATCATCGCCATGATAGATATATAAACCGTTACTAAAAAATTAAGTAAAACTTTTAATTGATTTTTTATTTCAATTTTTAATTTTTTTGTTTTTTTGAAAAAAAAGGGAAAAGTTACAGATTGGATTGTTTTTTTAGTATTCTTACATGAAAATTTGTCATTGCTGGGGGGCCGTATTTTAGTAATGAACCAAAAAAATCAACAAAGTCAAAGATTAATTTTTTTGGTTTCTAATTATTGTTATTATTAATTTTTTATTCTCGATTACTACTTGAATCCTGTTTTAAATGGACAATTTATTTGTAAAAATTTAAAAAAAATAAAAAAATTTTATTCAATTGTATTGAAAAAGGGTTTTATCTTTTGTTTATTCTTCAACAGTACACACGTCAAAAGTTACCAATATCAAGCATTTACAGAATGCGGAGTTTTATTTTTTAATTTTTTTAGAAGGTTTTAATTATTCTACGATTATTAAAGGTTTGTAACTGTCAAAATTAAATGAAATTTATAATATTATTTAACAATATTAAAAATATATGTTGTTTGTTGTTGTTTGTTGTTGTTGTTATGTAAACGGTCGGATTAATTTGTTATAATGTGTTGTTTGTTGTTTGTAAAAATTTAGTAAAAAAAAAAATAACAAAATTTCTTCAAGAACGTCGTCGTCTACATTTGTATCGTCTGTAACCGTCATACACTCCATCGTGTTACTTACAATTTCAAAACAATTGGAATTAACTGTAATTGAAACCCTTTTTTTAAAAAAAAAATCATTTAACTACATACTAAACAATTAAAATAAAGATAAATTGAAAAAAAAAAAAAAAAACTATTTAATCTCTTCCTCTTCCACCCTTCCCCTTGTCTTCCTTTTTTTCTCTCTCTCCATCTTCTCTTCATCAACTTCCCAAACCCAACAAATTTCATAAACAACATCCAAAACAAAAAAATGGCTCCCAAGATTGCTATCATTTACTACTCCACCTGGGGTCACATCCGCCAGCTTGCCCTCGAGGCCCAGAAGGGCATTGAGGCTGCTGGTGGCTCCGCCGACCTTTACCAGATCCCCGAGACTCTTTCTGAGGAGATCCTTGGCAAGATGTACGCCGCCCCCAAGTCTTCCGACCCCATCGCTACCCCCGAGACTCTCACCCAGTACGACGCCTTCCTCTTTGGTGTCCCCACCAGATTCGGTAACTTCCCTGCTCAGTGGAAGTCCTTCTGGGACGCTACTGGCGGTCTCTGGGCCTCTGGTGGTCTTCACGGCAAGTACGCTGGTTTCTTTGTTTCTACCTCTGGTCTTGGCGGTGGACAGGAGGTTACCGTTTTGAACGCTCTCTCCGTTCTTGCCCACCACGGCATCATCTACGTTCCTCTTGGTTACAAGAACAACTTTGGCCAGCTCACCAACCTCGAGGAGGTCCACGGTGGTTCCCCCTGGGGTGCTGGTACCCTCGCTGCCAGTGACGGTTCTAGACAACCCTCTGCTCTTGAGAAGGAGGTCACCACTATCCAGGGTAAGACCTTTTACGAGACCGTTGCCAAGGCTTTTTAAGTCTATCAATAGACTTGTGAAATAATCTTTTAGATCTAGATAGTCTTTTAGATATATAAAAAATTATAGTTATGAAAATGTATACTTGAATTATGAAGATTTATTAATCTGTAAAATCGGCTCAATGGTTTGTATTGCTTGTTGTACTAATGCACGTGTGTGTGTGTGTGTGACACTTATCAATCAATTACAGACCATACTCACGAGCAAGCTCAATTCCGTCAGCCACGTTCTGTACACGCGCATCTAACTTGTAACCCTCGGCTGCCAACCGCCGCAGCTCTGCAGGAAAGGTCTTGAGTGGAACCGTAAAAGTCTCGATAAATTCACCGTCTTCAAGTTGCGGCACCGGGTTCTGGTTGCGCGGGTCGGCGAGATCGACGGCAACAGTGACTAGTTTGAGGTTAGTATTACAAAAGCCGGGGTCATTAAACATGACAGGGCTGGAGCGCACCGCGGTGCCAACGTAGCCGGTCTCTTCAAGCAGCTCGCGCTCAGCGCAGCGCTCAAGTGTTTCATTTGCGTCGAGCAGTCCTGCCGGCATTTCAATGCACACGCCCTGTACAGGAGGACGGTACTGCTTTTGAAGGAGGATCTCGGGACCCGTAGGTTTTTTCAAAATGGCAATGATCCCGACGCCTATTAAAAAGATATTAGTTCTGAACTAGTCTATACCCCAAAATAAAAAAATTGAATTAAATAAAAATTAAAGGGGGGTAGCTTACCGTCGACGTCGCTGCCTTCGACGCGGGTTTGTCTAGAGCTAAACTCCCAATCACGGGCTATACATGAGAGTTAGTCGTCTTGCTAAAATAAAATGATTGAGTAAAAAAAAAAGAAATTGGCTTGATGGTTTTTTGTAAAGGTTCACATACGCTTGCCCTCTACATCTGTGTAGTAGATTTTCTCAACCTGGACGATTTCAATTGAGTTTTAGTACCCATGAATATATATATATTATAGATACCTTTAGCACACACTAAAGTAGGGGTTTGAAGAGCTTACGTTGACCCATTTAGCATCTTTCGAGCTCTGCAAAAAAAAAAAAAAGGAGTTTTTTAGGTTAGTATTTTGAAATTGCTGAGGGGTGGATTAGAAAAAAATTGTAAAAATACTCACAAGTGTTTCGATACGATTGATTGAAGCTTTGGAAAAGTCAATTGACTTGGACATTGTTGATATTGTAAAAAAAAAAATATGAGTGTTTGTAGAAAAGTGTTTGTTATATATAGATGGGCTTTGGGCGATTAAGAATTTGTAGTTGAGGTGGTTTTGAATGTGGTTGTTTTTTTTGTTTTTTTTTTTGGAATTGGAAACAGTAGCCCATTGGGGAAGTAGAATTGAAAACGTATGTTGTTGAACTTTTTTTTTTTTTTCTCAATTTATGTGCTCCATGACTAAAACAAATAAATCATTTTTATCTTTTCCTGCCTTATTATAATTGTTGATCAGTCTACTACTGAGTTACTTAGTTTTTACCAGAAAAAAAGTGTCAACTGCTTGAGTTACAATTTGTTTAACTGTTTTAACCTTTTTTTATTACCAAAAACTTCTTGTGCGCTTTAAAAATTTATCAATAAATTCAATTGAACTTTTCTTTTCCTATCATTGATTCATATCTGCTATACACTGTTAAAACCTTTCTTCATTCTTGCCATAAAAAACTTGAAAATCATTTCATCAAGATACCGCAATTGAAGATTTTTTGGCATTTCAAAAACAGTCATCAGCGACTGTATGTGTCATTGAACAATCAATCAAATCCCCTACCAGCTTTTCTACCTGTACGGCGTGAGTCAACACATTGCACGTGACTCGTTCTATATCAACCCGAACGTCTCCCCAGACTTTTTTTATTTTTTTATTTTTTTTTTCTTCAACAATTCACACTGCCATCCATTACCATGTCTCTCGCCAAAGCCCTCAAGGTCGCTCTTATCCAATTCACTGTCACCGCAGATAAAACTGCAAACCTGCTCAAGGTCAAGGAGAAGGTCACTGAAGCCGCGTCTCGCGGTGCCAAGCTTGTCGTCCTCCCCGAGTGTTTCAACTCGCCCTACGCTGTGTCGGCGTTCCCCAAGTACGCTGAGCTTGTCCCTGAAGGCGAGACCACCCAGTTCCTGTCTAAACTCGCCCGCGATACCAAGACTTTCCTTGTTGGCGGCAGCATTCCTGAGTCTCGCGAAGGCAAATTTTACAACACTAACGTCTCGTTCAGCCCCGAGGGCGACGTGATCGGCCAGCACAGCAAGGTGCATCTCTTTGACATTGACGTTCCGGGAAAGATTCGTTTTGTTGAGTCAGACATTCTGACTGGTGGCAATTCTGCTACGACTCTTAATTTCCCCGGCTACGGCTCTGCCGGTGTGGGTATCTGCTACGACATTCGCTTCCCGGAGCTAGCGCTGGCTGCGACCAAGCAACACAATGCGTTCGCCATGATCTACCCCGGAGCGTTCAACACCACAACCGGCCCGCTGCACTGGCAGCTGCTGGCCCGTGCGCGTGCCGTTGACAACCAAGTGTATGTACTTCTGTGCTCGCCCGCGCGCGACGTGGCCCACCCTGACAACTACCAGGCTTACGGCCACTCGCTCGTCGTGGACCCCTGGGGTGAAGTTGTGGCTGAGGCTGGCGAGGGTGACGAGATTTTGTACGCGGATCTTGATCCCGAAAAGATCAACTCGGTTCGGTCCTCGATTCCAGTGTTGACTCAGCGCCGCTATGACGTGTATCCGGATGTCAGCGCCAGCTCAAAGATCAATCAGTAGATATTTCTTTATAAATTATTGAGAACTTTTGAAAGTATTTAACATAGTGAAATTCATACCGGTACCTTTCTTGTCAGTCTGAATCTGAAATTTAAAGTGTAGATAAAACGGTATCTTTCTTTCCTTTTTTTTTTTTTTTTTTTTTCTTTCGTGCCTTTTATCTTTAAGGAGTTGCTTTTTTTTTTCTGTGATTTGTTTTTCCTTTATTAGAATCGACCTTTTTTATTTAATTTTTTTTTTTTTTTTTTCCTTCTACTCCCCTTCCTCCTTAAACCACCATCAACCATAGACAACATCAGCATGCGAAGGCGCACTATATCATCGTCTTCGTCTACCCCGCCGTCCATAGCGGGCTCTCTCGCAAGTGACTATACAGCCGGCTTCCAGGAGCTGGACACACTGTACGACTATCTTTCGAAAATCATTATGCTGGGCCCGTCTGGCTGCGGCAAGTCGTGCATTCTCCACCGCTTTGTCAAAGGCGAATGGAAAGTTTTGACCTCACAGACTGTGGGCGTAGAGTTTGCATCTAAGATTGTGCGTCTTGGTCCTGGCGGCGACAGCGTCAAACTAATGAAGCTACAATTGTGGGACACAGCGGGTCAGGAGCGCTTCCGCTCACTCACACGCGGGTACTACCGCGGGTCCGCCGGTGTATTGCTGGTGTACGACGTGACGTCGCGCGAGTCTTTTCAAGCGTTGGCGGAGTTTATTGATGATGTGCGTGCGCTAACCTCGCCAGCAGTGTCGGTTGTTGTGCTCGGCAATAAGCTCGATCTGGCCGCGACCGCGGACCCGACGGCGCTAGTGCCAGAAAGCGAGGTGACACGTTTTTGCATGGAAAACAGCAACGGGGGTTGGCAGTATAAAGGAACAAACACCATGAATAGCATTAATAGCGTCAGCTCACCCGGTGGTGACATTGCGTTTTTGACAACGTCGGCCCTGACGGGCGAGAACGTCGATGAAGCGTTCCGACTACTGGCGAGTATGATTCTGACAAAGATAGAGATGGGCGTGATTGACCCCGAAAACATTGAGTCTGGCGTGCAGTATGGCGAGGTACCAAGCTGGGATAGGAGCTCCATCTCGCGAAGGGGCACGAGCGGGATGTCATTCGGCAGTAGCAGCGGCGGCGGTAAGAAACCATCACAAAGCCACGGCCGGTCTTTTTCCACGTTAGTTGCAGGGTCCGGGTATCTTGGCTTTGGTGGCGAGTCGCGGCTGCGGCGGAAAAACTTAGTGGATCTGCGAGCTCCAACGAGCAACTTAGATCTAGATCTGGACTCCCCGGCACGGCCGCTATCGAGCAGCAGCGACAGCGGCGTGTCGAGGTACGGAAACTGCTGCTAAGCGGCGATTTATTTATTTCTTGACACAAGTGTCATTATTTTCATTATCATTTACCAATAAGACTATCATCTTATTGTAACACTACCATGCTACCAATTCTTTATTTATAATTTTTATTCTTATTAAATTCGTTCACCAATTCATGCACTGCCTGACACCTTACTTAAAGAGAGAATGGCAAAAAAAAAGAAAAAATCTAACCAACAAGTGTATATACAATTGTGGTCAGTCTGAAACGAATGTGAATTTGGTTAAGAGTTGAGCTCTCTGCGAATTGGCGTGCCTGAAAAAAAAAAAAAAAAAAACCAAAACCTTCTCCGAAGTCCGACCTCAGTGTTAACCAACACTAAGGGCACTTTAGCGAGAAAAAAAAAAAAAAGAGTTTCTCGATACGATATCGGCATTTTCTCAATTAATGGCGAGTTTAACAATGAAGTCTGGGCTTTCCGACCTCGTTCTCCCATTAGAATGAACATAATGCAATGACGATTTTCTCGGGGTTGCCCTTGATTAAAGAACTGGTTTTTTTTTTTTTTTTTTTTTTGAACAATTGAGCTCTATTGAAGCGAATTGTAAAACTACGCAGATCCCCACTAAATAGGCTAGCTATTGTTAAATCTATTCTTTTGTTTAGCTCATAATTAACATACAAATAGTTGTTTTTAACAATCATGAATAGATACTGCCTGAATCCCTGGATGCCTATTGCTGGAGAAAGAAGGGAGGGGAGGAGGGATACGGGGGGTACTAGTAGTACCGCCCACCGAAGTCATTTTCGACGCGCTACGGGGCTAATTGGCCACAAAGCTGCCTAGATAGGCATTAATACCCGGCCCGGAGACTCAAGAAGTTTTAACGTGAGTTTGTGGCCCGAGGCCGGGGAGGAGCCAGGGAAAAGTAGGGCAATTTTTTAATTTTTTTAATTTTTTAATTTTAATTTTTTTGCAAGATTTTCGTTGATTTTCGTTGATTTTTTTTTTTTTTGTTTTACCTCGTCACTTCATTCATTACACACCACCACCAGCATTAACGTTACCTCCTCTACTTGCATCTCTCTAGGACCTCATGTCCTCGCCCATCCGCTAACGCACAGCAATGTCTAACTTTCGTGAGATGCTCGAGACAGACAACGAACTCTCCCCGTCTTCATCGGCTCCACTGAGCTCCAGTAAGCCACACAAGCATTCAAATCACCACCACCACGTCAACCTACCCTCCTTCAATCGCCTGAAAAACACCGTCATCGGCCACACACCCAGAAAACACCGCAATGCTTCTACTGAAACGTCCACGCCATCCTCTTCTACAGTCACCGCTACTGCTGTCAATCAGTAAGTTTTTCTTCTTTTAGTTTTTTTTAAACATTTTATTTTTTTCCTTTTCTTTCACGCTACCAGCACCGATATGAGGTGCTGGCCTTGTGCGTTTAAAGTTCTATTTTAGAACTAACCTTTCTTGGCTTTTACAGACTACCAACCTTCAACTCGAAATACATCAGCGCCGACACCACTTCGATATACAGCAACGGCAGCGCGGCAAGTGCTGCGACGACCAGTATCAGTGGCAGTGGTATTCCTGCCGATATGGTGTCTCTCAAAAAGACTGTCAGCCACTCCGCCGTGCCTGACGCTCTGTACTCCGCTCAGGAGAAGAACCCGCAACAGCGGCTTATCACGATCCAAGATTTACAGGATGTGTCGCCATTAACATCGTTGCCTGGTTTTGAACCAGGGCTTGATCCGTTGCCTCAGGGTTCCTCCTCATTTACTGACTCTCGGAGGCCGTCGTATGCGTCGCAGTTCACTACTTCGTCTGTGGGTTCTGCCAACACCAACACTAATATCCCTGTCAGCGGCAACACCGAAATTAACAGCATCTTTAGCGGCATTTCCAACAATGGCACTAGTGCTAACACCTCAGCATCCACCGACCCCGGAACTCGTGCCAAAGTTAACCCTATCAGCTTCCCACAGCCCGACGACGTTTTCGATAACAAGGAGTTTCAACGTTTTGCTCAGGCCCGTTCGCAGTCGCAGGCCAGCGAGTCAAGTGCTAATAGTTCATTGGCCCCAAATGTGCGCTCCGATTCTGTGGATTCGTCTTCGCTAAACACAAAAAAGACAAAAAAGTCTTTTCTAGGCAAGTTCATTTTACGTCGTGAGTCCTCCGCCGACTTCAACGAGCGTAACAAGCGCCTGAAACACAAGAACTCGGAGGCTAACCTGCGTACGGCATCGAACGCATCGTCTTTTAAAATTGACGTCCATAACCCTCTTTTGCATCGGCCCTCGGCTGGCTTTTTCGCTTCGTATCGGGACAACACAGATAGCGACTCGACTAAGTCTAGAACCCGGTCCCACTCATCTACAAAGCATCAACCCAACATCAACAAGAGCAATATCAGCCTTGTAAGCAACGGCAGCAAAACGCCGACTTTTATTCCCGACATTTATACATTAGATACTGATCTAGAACACATGACAGGCATTGTTGATGGGCCCAAAAAATCGCATTCTACTTCAAATTCCATTTCTAATTCAACCCCTTTTGCCAGTAATGCAGCTGACTCAGTTTCGCTTAACACAAGAACCAGCGGTAAACTTTCTGTCTCAGATCCATCTGCGGCATGGGAGGCACCAGAGTCTTGGAGCATCATGCCCGACATGGCGGCGTCCCAACTTTCACTGGCAGACACAACTGTCGCATCAGCATCGTCTTCCATTTCTTCCTCTTCTGCATCGGTATCTAAGGATTCCGCCAAAAATTCTGGTTCCGTTACTAAAACAAATGTTAACAAGATTGTAAAACCAACTGTTAAGCACTGTGTCCGAATCTTTCGCGAGAACGGTACGTTTGGCACTATCTCGTGCGACATCTCAACGTCCGTCACGGAACTCATCCAGTTGCTCGGAAGAAAGTTTTTTCTGCCGTCTGTAGCCGGTTACCAACTAACTGTGCAAATTGGTGGACTGAAAAAGATTCTTTTGCCAAAAGAGAAGCCCCTGATGTTCCAGCAGGAGCTGCTCGAGTTCATGGGCTACACAGAAGATGATCGAATTGGCGATGTAGGTCGCGAAGATTTAAGTTATTTGTGTCGTTTCGAGTTTGGTACATTAGAAATGAGGAGCTTCACAGAGCAGGAAAAGATCAAACTTTCTCGTGACTACAAACATGCAGATATGCAAAACATGGATCTTCAAACGATTCCCGTTTTGTTTTACTCGCATTGCGCAGAAATTGAGCATCTTGATGTTTCTGAAAACCCTTCTATCACCATTCCCTCAGATTTTGTCCAGGCGTGTATTAATCTCAAGTCTATTAGATATGTGCGAAACCGTGCTATTCAGTTTCCACTAAACGTACTATATGCATGCAACTTGAGCTACCTCGACCTTTCGCAAAATTTGATTTCGCATCTCGAAAACATTGACTTTTCCAAACTATCATCGTTGATCACTCTTGATTTACATGGTAATAAACTATCATCAATTCATAAGTCTATCAGCAATCTCAAAAGTTTACAGTGTTTGAATTTGTCTTCAAATGATCTTGATGAAATACACCCCTCAATTTGCAGCATCTCCACGCTTCGCCAGCTTGACTTCTCGTTCAACAGACTGCATGAAATTCCCGAAGAGATTGGCAAACTGGTGAATTTAAACGATTTTGCGGTGAACAACAACTACATTGCCAAAAAGCTTCCCGACACTTTCCCTAGCCTTGTCAATCTCCGTGATCTCGACTTGCGTTATAACAAGTTGCAGAGTATTGATATCCTGAGCAAGCTGCCCAACCTCGAGGTCTTGTACTGCTCCAAAAATTCTGTATCTTCGTTTACTGCTGAGTTTCCCAAACTGAAACTGTTTTACTTTGACAGAAATCCTATTACGAAAATTGAGCTTGTTCCAACTTTGTTGACTTTGACGGTGCTCAATCTGTCTAAGGCAAAGATCGTCGCTCTACAAGAAACGTTTCTGGAAAAAATCCCGTTTGTTGAAAAACTTGTGCTTGACAAAAACCATCTGTCATCACTGCCTCCGCATATTAGTTCGCTCAAGTGCCTCATTTATCTAAGTGTTGTTGCCAACAATCTTGATTCTGTTCCCCCTGAGATTGGGCTTTTGCATGAACTGCGCCATCTTGATCTCCATAACAACAACATTCAATCACTACCCGAGGAAATTTGGAACTTGTCGTACCTTGATCATCTCAATGTTTCATCTAACTTGCTTGAAAGTTTCCCGAAAAAACCAGCGCAGTCAAGCGTTTCAAGCTCAGAAACTGAGAGATCCAAGATTTTTGGTGATTTGGTACACAATTTTGAATTGGGAAACGCTAGACGCCCATCCACCCTCTCAATTTCTTCGTCTCTAGGTCCTAATGATAGGCGAATGTCTGCTTTCCCTGCTAACAACCGGTACGCTACTTCGTCATTTTCCTCTGTGGGGCTTCGGCAGCGACGTACCTTGGCTAACTGTCTGATTACACTCAGCCTCAGTGATAACCGTCTAACCGATGAGTGTTTTGAAGAGATCTCCTGGCTGACCGAGCTTCAGGTGCTAAATCTGTCGTACAACGAGCTGGTTGATATTCCCTATGGTGCACTCCGTCAGCTCCATCATTTGAATGAATTATACTTGTCTGGCAATAATCTCACTTCTTTACCTGCTGACGATCTTGAACGAATCCAGACTCTGCGAATTCTTCATGTCAACAGCAATAAACTTCATAGTTTACCTGCAGAGCTCGGCAAGATCCGCAACTTGACCTGCCTTGACGTTGGCTCTAACAACCTCAAGTATAACATCAACAACTGGCCTTACGACTGGAACTGGAATTACAACTTGAATCTCAAGTATCTGAACTTTTCTGGCAACCGTCGTCTTGAGGTCAAGGCCCAACACAATCAGTCTTCGCATTTCGGCAGAGATCTGTCAGATAAAGATCTCAGTGATTTTACAGTTTTGAACAGTGTTCGTGTTCTTGGTCTCATGGATGTTACTCTTATCACTCAGACGGTTCCTGACCAGACTGAAAACTGCCGTGTTCGTACTTATGGATCTGAAATTAACTCCATGCCTTACGGTCTTGCTGACAGCATTGGACACAATGAGAATCTCTCTGTTATTGATATGGTTATTGAGCGTTTCCGTGGTAAAGACAATGAAGTTGTGATTGGTCTGTTTGACGGCCGGAGTGATGACGACCTTGGTGGCAACAAGGTTTCAAAACTTATACAAGAAAATTTTGGTTCCATTTTCAGTCAAGAGCTAAAGAAGTTACGTGAGAACGAGACTGTCCAAGACGCACTGCGCCGAGCGTTTTTGAACACCAATAAGGAAATTGGCAATACGTCGCTACTTTCTTCGCAAGAGCTTGCGCATTCAGCGTTAGCACATCGAAGTTCTACGGCTATGAACCTAGATTATCATGACGGTATGACTGGATCATGTGCAACTATCGTCTATATTGTCGAAAACAAGATGTATGTTGCTAACTCTGGTGACTCAATGGCAATCATCTCGCGTGCAAGTGGCGAGTTCTCAGTTCTTACAACTAGGCACGACCCCACAGCGCAGACAGAACTGGCGCGGATCCGCCAGGGCGGTGGTGTAGTTTCGTCAACGGGCCAGTTAGATGATGTTCTTGATGTGTCGCGTGCTCTGGGCTACTACAACTTGATTCCACACATTCATGCGACACCATCCATCACCGAGTATGATCTTGCTGACAATGACGAGATTTTGATTATTGGCAGTAAGCAACTCTGGGAGTATGTCTCGTACCAGATTGCCCTTGACGTAGTCCGCATGTCTGAAGGAGATTTTATGCGCGCTGCAGCAAAGCTCCGTGATTTTGCAATTGCTTACGGCGCGTCTGACAAAATAATGGTCATGATTATAGGCGTGGGGATCTCGCGCCGGAGATCGAAAAGCCGCATCATGGGAACTTCTTTTGGACCTATGGCATCCATAGGTGAAGAAGAACTGTTTCCAGCATTCAAGAAAAAACGCGATCGCAGCCTGCTTCCTGAGGATTCAGAGCTAGCTAGGTTAGGTGGTGAGGTGGATCCTCCCGTCAATGAGCTTGCAATGGTTTTCACGGATATTAAGAATTCAACGCTTTTGTGGGAGACATCTCCGACAGCGATGCGTTCTGCAATAAAGATACACAACTCTGTTATGCGCCGACAGCTGCGCATCATTGGTGGCTATGAGGTAAAAACTGAAGGCGACGCGTTCATGGTATCCTTCCCAACGCCAACATCTGCGCTGCTGTGGTCTCTTAGTGTACAATCACTGCTGCTTGTGGCTGACTGGCCGGCAGAGATTCTAGAGTGTATGGAAGGTGGTGAGATTCTTGACGATAACGACGAGGTTATTTTCCGTGGCCTTTCTGTGCGAATGGGAATCCACTGGGGATCGCCAGTGTGTGAGAAGGACCCTATCACACGGCGTATGGACTATTTTGGTCCTATGGTCAACCGCGCGGCTCGTGTCAGTGCGGTCGCAGACGGTGGCCAGATTGCCCTGTCATTTGACTTTGTTGCCGAACTAAAGAAGCTTGAGAGCGCATACAATCTGTACAACTCTGATGAGGCACTATCACTTGCCGATTCCTTTGGTGGCGACGAGGCGTTGGGCCTGGCGATTGAGCATGATCTGAAAATGCTCAACAACCAGGGCTGGGTGCTCAAGGAGCTGGGCGAGGAAAAGCTCAAGGGACTTGAAAATCCTGAGTTTATTTCGCTTGCGTACCAAAAGTCGCTACTAGGCCGATACAAGATTCACCAGGAGCGGCTGGAATTAAAGCGTAGCGCAAGCACCAAGCGGTACTCGACGCAACAGCCGTCCAAAATCCCCCAAGCATACATGGATCTTGTGCTGCAGCTGAGACACATTACCTTGCGACTAGAGCGCGTGTGTTCAAAGCTCAGCTCACTTTCCATGGGTCAAGTTGAAGAGGAGCACGTCCAGCGCACAAGTCTTTACTTAGGCCTAGGAATCCACTTTACAAACGAGCAAGACTATGCAATCGTGCTCAACAATCTTGTCACTCGTATTGAAAACTGCCTGTCGACAGTGTACTTGCGAGCCACGAAAGAGCGCCTTGTCACAGCATCCAGCGCCATCTCTGCCGTGCCAGCAGAAGGGCAGGCTGCGAATGAGGAGGATGCCAGACTTGTGGCGAGTCTGCTCAAGCTCGGATCTCATGATCTGAGCGAAATTCTTAAAGCATTGCTAAACAGTTGAATTATACCCTGCCATCTATCATTATACATACACCTTATCACTAATACCATGTAAAAATTAACTACAATAATTTGATTATGAACGAAAACGAGTTTTTGAAAAAAAACACAATTTTTTTTTAAAAAAGGAGTAAAAATTTAGAGAAAAAACAGAATTAAACAAAAGTAAACATACGCAAAGAAATTGACTTGAGAAAAAAAAAAAAAAAAAGCAAAATTAAGACAAATAGGAACAAAAAAATTAGAGCGGTAGAATATAAACTTTTTCTTTTTTTATTAAAAAATTAACAATAACAAACACACAAGAAGTAACAGCAGGGAAAAAAACAACAACAACAACGTGGACGTCTATTTGGGGGTCAGGAGCTCTCTAACCGGATCAAAGTAGGGGTCAGCCATAGCTTCGCGGGCAGTCGGTCTCTCCTGGTGGTCATAGCGCAGCAGCTTATCAACAAAGTTGATGGCGACATTGGAAGTGAAGGGCTGATTTGTGCTCGTGATGAAGCGAGACCAGGGCTTGCGCTCGTAGCGACCAAGCTCGTTATCGTACTGCGAATCAAGCTCAAGCTCGTACTTGTCAAGGTAGCGGTATAACTCATCGGTACCAAGAACCTCAGCAATCTTAACAAGCTGGTTAGTATTGGATGAGCCGTGGAAAAATGGGTCGACCTTGAAGATCATGGCAGCGAGCATGGCGCCGAGCGACCACAGGTCAAGCGAGTAGTCGTATTGCTGCAGGTCGACGAGCAGCTCGGGACCCTTGTAGCAACGCGAGGCAACGCGCACGTTGTAAGCCATATTGGGATGGTAGAATTCAGCCAGGCCCCAGTCAATAAGCCTAAGCTTGCGGTTCGGGTGGTCGATCATGACATTGTGGGGCTTGACGTCGCGGTGCATGATGCCCATAGAGTGGCAGTAGTCGAGGGCCTTGAGCAGCTCAAACATGTAATAGCGGATGTCATAGTCAGAGAATTTGGGATAGAGGATGCGAAAGTCGACGTTATTGACGTGCTCAAAAACCAGCGACGGCGTTTTACTCTGGGGCTCGCGCACCACGTCTAGTAGTGCAACAATGTTGACGCCGCCAGTGAGGTTCTGCAGAATCTTAATTTCACGCTTAATCTTCTTCTTCTTGACAGGCTTGAGCACCTTGATTACGCAAGTCTCACCGTTAGAGATATTTTTGCCTTCAAAGGCCTCGGAGTACTTTCCGCGACCGATCTTGGCTACGATTTCGTAGTTGGGGAGATGACCCCAGTTGACACGAACATGCTCATAGTCCCAGTAGGACATGGGCCGGATTTCGTTGGCGTCTGCGTAGACGCGGGCGACAGATGGCTTCATTAAAGGAAATAAAAAAAAGTTTGCTTAAAAAAAAAGGAAAGACTGTGCAGGATACCGGGGTGTGTGTGTGTGTGCAGATACACAACTAGCGTTGGCGGTGGTGGTGGTACTGAAGGCGGGGAGGGCAAGGTGCTGGTGGATAAGGAAGGAAGGAAAAAATTTCTTTGGGAAGATTTTGTTTGTTTTCGGGACAAAAGTGCAGTATACTGCGCAAATAGTGAATAAAACTACAAGACGAGGATGAATACAGTGTGGATCAATAGTAAAGTCTTTTTGGATTACACTTAAAAGAGGACTAACAAGCAAACAAAAAGTTAATAAAATCATATGAATTCGAAATGGCATTAGGCACAATTTTTAAATCTTTTTAAAAAAAAACTTTAACAACGATTAGCTACAATGATAACAGGCAAAAGTATTCTAGAAGCAAGTGTCTTTTTAAATTATGTAGAATTCTGTCAAAATTATTGAAAATTTAAGAAACAACCGACATTCCCCTTTCTAAGAACAACGGGAAACAAACATAGCTTTCAGGGCAACACAGAACTATACGAGTGCACTGGTCGCGTGCGTTGCTTTAAGATATATACACAAGTCTGCCAATCAATGTTTTAGTTCGCTAATTGAAGCATCGGAAAAGCGAAGAAACAAACAAATAGATACTAGAACAATTGTTGGTAAAGGTTTCAATGTATCTAAATTATTATTTCAACGGTTACCAGACATACCTGAGATAGGTCTGTGTTTGTTTATCAGATTCTTTATTTCAAACCAACTGGTTCTAAACCAAAAACCGAGCATTCAATGGCATATACCCAAACAATAATAAACTTCTGGATCTGATTTCACCTGGAACTGCCACTGTTCAACAAGTCACGCATGTTCCGGTGACATGGGGATTTCAGAGAATGTCCATGGATAAAAATTTATAACTTATCCATTTAAACTGATAGTGTTGGTCATAAATATCGTAAATTGGTCTCTAAAACAATATTTCTCAAAGGGCAACTCGCCCATCATGCTATACAATGTTATAACTAATACCCATTGCTTCTTCTATCACTCCGCAGCAGTTTTGATCCTGCTGTAATATCGCCCTCATCATCGCTCTCTTCCTCGTCGTCAAAGCCCCTATCAGCCGACCAACTATCAGCTACCATACTTCCGCCGCGATTGTCGTCAGTACTTTTCTTTGCGCCCAGATCTGTACTCTGCTGCTTGCTACTACTCAGAATAGACTTTTTGGGCACCTCCGCTGCAGGCTGCAACTCGTAATCTTCATAATATTGACCAGAGACACCTGCTGTAAATGTGCCTGAGCCCAAGTCGCCGCCATCGGCCTCACCGGTGCTCAGTCCAGCGCCGCTGCCTCCGTCATGGTTTCTGGCAGAGCCTGCCGCTGAAATTCCTTGGACAGGTTCAAAAAATGTGGCTCGCAGCTCGCGCCATTGCGTGCTCCAGGTGCCGAGCCCCAGCATCAGCAAGATTGAAACTATCTGCAGCCCCCACCAAAGTCCACTACGCGGGAACTTCCCGCTTACGACCCAGCACACCAAAAAGTGAATGCCGTGGAGTGTTAGCGTAAAGTCTAGCGCCAGCTTACTGCGGCCCACGACGACGGTGAGCGCGAGTACAGAAAAAAACGTGTCGAGAAGCCAGAGCAAGACAAGTGTCCATCCGACAGTCGTGTCATTGCGTACAGGTTCCCATGAAAACAATAGGTACAGCGAAAACGGATGCTCTGACACGAGGGACATAAATAGGATTAGAACAAACCCAATGAAGTAGTAGATGGACTGCATCACAAGGATCTGTTTCAGGAGTTGTCGGGGTGAGAGAATACTGCTCTGTGTTGATCGCGTTAACGCACGCAGTCCGCTCTTTGAAAAAAGAGAAGACATGGTGATAAATATTTGTATGTATAATCGCAGTAGTTGATTGTAGTGGCTGCTTTACGTGCGATGGCAGTTTATTTATGTTGAGTTGTGAACAGCTGTTCAGTATATGGGGAAAGTTTCGAAGGAAACACTGGCCTTTGAGATTTGCAGGTCTGGCGACGACACCGAAAAAACACTTCTCGCGGAATGCACTGAAATTAACTGCAAGTTGTTTAAAGCCTACAATGAATAATTTGATTTGTATTTTTGGTGATGTTCCTTGCCCTGATTACACGATTCTCCCAACTTCAAACTTCCCATCTGCATGTTTTTTTTTTCTCTTAAAATTTTTTTTCTTTTCAAGATCTGCGGAATATCACAAAGATACCCAGTCGCATTTTCAGCACAATAAGGCCAACAAAACACTTCGCACAATGGCACGCAAAGCTACGAAGGTCACGAATGATTTCGTTTTGACCATTTCCGATACAGAAGACGCTCCTAACTTTGAGGATTCCAGTGACGAGGAGCTTGGCAAGGAAAAACTCAAACCCGAAGTCAAAAACACTAAAAAGGCTGGCAAGAAGGCCGGCAAAAAGGCCAAGAAGCAGCAGCAAGAACCTGAGGAAGAGAAGGAAAAGGAAAACGACGTGAATCTAGATTTTGAATTTGATCTTGACGGTTTTGCAACCAACAATCTCGAGGAGGACGAGGGCTGGAACTTTGGCGGCGATGCCAACCAAAAGCAGGTCAGCACATCCGTTGATCTGGACGAGATTATTAGACAAAAGGGTGGTTTAGAGGCTTATGAGAGTGAGCAAGACGAAGAGGAGGAAAGTGAAGAAGATGACGACGATTTAGCATTAGACGGATTTGGCATGGGCGCTGGTGAGAACCAGACTAAGAATGAAAAGGAGGATGAAAATGACGATGAAGAAGAGGGCTCTGACAATGAGAAGGAAGAAGAAGAAGAAGTCGACGAAGACGACGAAGAAGCAGAGACTAGCGAAACTGAGGAGAAGGTCGAGGAAGACACTGCTGAGGAGATCGCCAATTTCTACGCTCCTTCTGCCGAAGCCGAGTCTGCTAAACAGAGTATTCACACTTCTTTCCAAACACTCAACCTCTCTCGTCCTGTTATGAAGGGTCTTTCTTCTTTAAACTATGCCACACCATCGCCAATTCAAAGTGCTGTCATTCCCGTGGCCGTCATGGGTAAGGATGTGGTTGCTGGTGCTGTTACCGGTTCCGGTAAAACTGCTGCGTACCTAATTCCTATTTTTGAACGTCTCGTCTATCTCCCGCGCAAGGTTCCTGCTACTCGTGTTGTTGTTCTGACTCCTACACGTGAACTTGCTATTCAAGTTTCAGACGTTGGCAAGAAGCTTGGCCAGTACGTCTCTGGCATGCGCTTCGGTCTCGCTGTCGGTGGTCTCAACTTGCGTGTTCAAGAACAAGAACTCAAGACCCGTCCGGACATTGTTGTTGCTACCCCCGGTCGTTTTATTGACCATGTTAGAAATTCTCCCAGTTTCCAGGTTGACTCTGTTGAAATCTTAGTTGTCGATGAGGCCGATAGAATGCTTGAAGAAGGTTTCCAGAAAGAATTGACGGAAATTTTACAACTTATTCCCACTAAAAGACAGACACTGCTGTTTTCCGCTACTATGAACAACAGAATTAAAGATCTCGTGCAGCTCTCACTACATCGTCCCGTCAGGATCATGATCAACCCACCGAAACAAGCTGCCGGTGGCCTGATTCAGGAGTTTGTTAGAGTGCGTACAAAGCGAACGGAGCAAAAGCCAGCAGTGCTGGCGTGGCTGCTGAAAAAGCTGTCAGTATCACAGCGTGTAATTGTGTTTGTTGCACGCAAGGAAACAGCACACAAGCTGCGCATTGTGCTTGGTCTGATGGGTATGAAGATCGGCGAGCTGCACGGTGCGCTGACACAGGAGCAACGTTTGCAGTCCGTGACAAACTTTAAGAACCTAACGGTGCCAGTATTGATCTGTACGGATCTGGCGTCGCGTGGTCTTGATATTCCTAAGATTGAGGTTGTCATCAACTACGACATGCCGAAGACTTATGAAGTGTATTTGCATCGTGTGGGTCGTACCGCGCGTGCTGGTCGTGAGGGTAAGTCGATCTCTCTGGTGGGAGAGGCTGGTGTGGAGCGTGCCATTGTAAAGGAGTCTATCAAATCCGTGAACGCGGCTAAGGACAAGGCCAGCAAGATTGTCGGCCGCAACATTGACTGGCCTGAGATTGACAAGCTCTTTGGCACCATCACCGACAAGGAAGAGACCATTGCTGAGATTCTAGAGGAGGAAAAGACACAAAAGCTTATTGCCCAGGCTGAGCGCGATATCCAAAAGAGTGAAAACTTGATCAAGCACGAGGCCGAGATCAAGTCACGCCCTAAGCGTACTTGGTTTGAATCCGAGAACGAGAAAAAGCAAGACAAGGCCAACAACAAGAGAAAGCAAAAGTCAGATGATGGATTCAAGAGTGCGTTTGACGAAGAACCACGCATGTATAAGAAGACCAAGAAGGACAGATTGGATAGTCAAAAGCGCGGCAAGCCCGGGAACAAGGGAAAGCCTAAGGCCAAGAAGAATGATAAGAAGGTCCAAGCAAAGATTGCGCGTGCGAAGAAGTACAAAAAATAAGTTTATATTGGCAGCGTCAAACAAGCTAATAAATACCTCTACGCGACATAATAGCACAAATTGATTTATAGAAAAATTATCAAAAAAATTATAATCACAAACCAAAAAAAATTTTAACCTGCTCTAACTAAAGAATTTTGTAATTTGTTTTTTAGTAAATTCTCACCCAAAAAAGAACTTGAAAAAAACAATTTTAAAAACAAATAAAACGGATCTCATTACACTCTAGGAAAAATAAAAGTCATCTGAAGTTTGAGCACTTTCATAATCCTTTTCAAAAATAGGATGCTTGACAGCAAACTCCAAGTCATCAGGGGTTATCTGCATCATCTGTAATCTAAGCTTGGTTTCCGCAAACATATCAATATACTTTTTTGTTTCGGTGGATTGATAGGGCTTGTTCTTAAGCATGAGAAGACCGTCACCCCAGGCGGCTGCTTTCTCGGGGGTATCAATGTAAAAAATGAGCGTCGAGTTGTCGCGTGAGCCAGTCGAAACCAGTGAAATTTTTGAGTAGTTTGTACGTGATTGCAGATTGACTCTCAGTCTGTTCTTGGGCTGATGATTCTTGGGTGTCAAAGACGTGACAATAACCTTTGTAATCGACGAGAGGTCGATGGTCCGTGTCAAAGAGTCAACTGCTGGGTACTCGTCCAACTTTTTCGGGTACTCTGAATAATGGAGAGTATTGAGACTGGGCGATAAGGCGACAAAGTATCTTCTAGAAGTGGGGGCCGCAACTCCGGAGGTAGAACCAGTTGACAATCGCGATTTGTTATTAGTCGGAGGCGGTTGTGTCGGGTTGTCAATGTAAAACCATTCACCTCTGAGCAACAATCTAATTCTCTGTTCTTTGACGAAATCATAAGACTCCTGGTGAAACTGGTTGTGTAAAGATCTAATCTCCATTCCCCACTGTAGGTTGAGTTCTTCCTCAACATTCTGTAGCTGAAGAGCTCTAATATCAGCATAGGAAAGTGTATCAAGCTTTGAAATAACAGAGTCAATGGAAACTGTCGAGAAATCACTATTAGGAATAGCCTGAGAAAACAAAACTCTTACAACCTCGATGATGTTCTCAAAATCTTCCTTTTGTGCTGAAGAAACTAGCCACAGGCGCAGAAAGTTGACAATACCTGCAGAGTGTAACAAACCCCAATCAAAGATAAGAGGTCTAAGTTTTCCAAGCTTGGCCAGCTCAGATTCAACTGATGAATTGGCACCAGCCTTTGCAATTCTAGTCGTAGTGTTCAGAGTCTCGCTCACGCTAGTTGAGGGGCTGAGCATGGACGAAGACATTTTGGGTCCGGTCAAAGACACAGAGCTGGTGGTGGGAGAAATGGTGGGCGCTGCATAGGGTGCGGGAATAAACGACTCGGGTACGTTGTTGAAATAATCGCCCTTGAAGTTGTTGACACCGAAAATTTCAAACATGATTTCCGAAACTGCTAAACTAGCTGAGATTAGGGGAAATCTAGAATTCGGGGGCGCAAATGCAAGATGCTCTAGGTACATTTTCTTGAAAACCATTTCATCCTGAGACAGAAAGTCTGTGAAATCTTGAATACCAGCCCATTTCAACGAATTATTGATTTCAGTAACAGGATCCTGACCCTCAGAAAGGCCAGTTCTCTGCCAGTCGACGTTGTTGCTCTGGTTGGTTCCAATCAGAGTAGTGACCATAGCCTCCATTTGCTTGAAGGCAGTAAGATGTAGATGGTTGGACAGGTTAACATCAATCTGCTTGTTCTGCGCAAAGATGGCTCTGATAAGCTCTTGAAGATCGTAGAGCTGAGGTGAGCAAGAAGCTGCAAGTGGCTTGTTTTCGAACAACTGCGATGCATATCTGAGTAGACCAGCGTCGCGCAGTTGATCAAAATAAGGCGAGGCCGTATCTGGTCTGGTCAAAACTACACGTAGTAAAGTTGCGTTGATTAATTGTAAAGCAGCATGAATAATTTGCACGTTTGAAGATAGTAGCCTGGACACGAGAGACTCAATAAACTCCGGGTGGGACGCGATGGAGTTCTCCAGCGAGCCAAAATTAGATTTAGCAGCGATTTTGTCCAGATCCAGAGTAATAAGAGTCAATACTGAAAGCGCAGGACAAATTACAGTTGTGGGCTGGTCGACCACAATGGCAATTTGGGTTATCTAAAATATCGGGAATTAGTATTTGGCGCAGAAACAGAGAGAGAGAAAAAAAAAAAAAAAAAAGAGAAACTCACTTTGTCGATAAGAGACTGGTCAACGACATTCCAAGCCGATGAATGGTCAGATAGAAGTTTAGACAACGCCATAAGATTGTAAGAGAGGTTGGTGTCGGATGATTCAAAAATTCCGTACTTTACAGCGAGTAAGGCCGTGGCCGTCTGTTTTGGATCCGCCATGAGTTTGTCTGTGTCGTTGAGGATTCTCAGCGCGTTATCAGCAGTTTGGTTGACATTGGATCTCGTAGAAGAGGCTAGCGATGTGCTTGTGTAGTATGACCCCTTGAGTCGAGATTCATTGAGATGAGGAAGCATGGTGCTACTGCAGAAACGCCGGATGCTAAGATGTGTGGTGGAGGGAGAGAAGAAAAGAAATAGGAAAAAAAAAAAAAAATTGGATATATCGTGATTTGAATATAAAAGAAAAACTACCGAAAAATTCAAAAAAATTTGAAAAAATTACAAAACTTGCAAAAAGGTAAAAATAAGGGGAATTAGGACAGAAACATTATTCTTTGGACTTATTCGGCATTTTCTGGAGCGCTGCTAACCCACTAGAGAGATATACTAGCACTTCCCTCGTTGGAGCGGCAGCAATAGCGGCAACAACACTGCCTGTACTGTTCTTTGTACTTTCAATTACGACAGGCTACCAACGAGCTACAGCATATAACACACCATCATAAAATTACCGTAGCATCGTAACTAGGTAGAGTCGTGAATTTCACAGACCTATCTCAAAAGCACCAGCTTAGTAGTACGTTTCAAATTTAGCTTCAGTGAGAGTCCTGGGGAGCTGTAGCTTTTGTCTACATGAATTGGACTATTGCCTATAAATTCTAGGAATTCAGAGCCTACATACATAAGTGTCTACACTTTCATTAAATCACAAATAATTGGAGTAAACATCAAACTAGTGATCATGATTACAGTAATGGAATGATTTGTTTTTGACCATTAAATAGTGAAAAATTGTGATTATGTTTTTTGTAGAAATTTTTTTTTAAAAGTGATAGACATGATTAAAGAAGAAATTGACTCGACACTGAAATAGCATCTTCAAACTCGGTGAAAATTTGCTGGGATCATTAAATAAAACCACCGTTAAAAATTTAAGTACTTGAGATCCAAAGGATAGCAGGTTATTCTTTGATTTATTACTAAATTTTTAGAATTAGATAACGACAAGCTGTGGATCTTCAAACCAGCCTTTTCACTTTAGTTTGCAACAAATGCTTTAACATTTTGGAGCTGTCTAATTGAACGGCCTATTTTAAATCTCTCCCAGAAGATGCTTCGAGAGGATTGCAGGTTAAAGATGTCAGGACTGTAACCGCTGTCAACTAGAACTCGTACGATTTAGCGGCAAGTTCCACGTCTGGCAGCTGCTGCGTCGCGCATCGCGAACGTCGTCTCATAGAAGGGCAACGTCAATGAACAATTAAGGAGAAAGTAGGCGGCATCTATGCAGCGCACAAGCACGTAACGACAAAAAAAAAAAAAAAACCCATGAAAAAGGCTACAGTAACGTTGTGACAACTCCAATTCGGCTTTATGAGCTGCTGCGAATAAATAAGAATTTCTAGCGATACTGCGCACTAAGGACACCTATACCGCTTCTTTTGGCGCTTCGTTTGATGCGTCCTATCTCCACTTTTTAGTATCAGCAAAAGTTGCATTATTAGCTTGCAACCGCTCTAATTCGACCTGGACATAAGTGCAAAGTTACAAATCATGTCATTGCCAGACCCGTCTAGGTACCGTGGCAGGCACCGACAGGCCCTGCCGTTACCGTTGCATCTAGTTCAGTTTTAATGGACTGTAGGTTAACTAATGAACTAACTCTGAGTGGTGTCCTTAACCACGACTGCCTGCGGCTGCGTCTCAGATAATAACCTAACAATCCAAAAATAGTTAGACCTTTGTTTTGTTTTTGTGGCAATTTTGACTTGTCAGTTTAAGTGCAAGAAAAATGCCGGTCAAAGTTAAAACATGAATGCTTAACCAAATCTTTTCAAACCCCAAAATTAACCAACTAATGCCAAAACTTCGTTAATTAACCTTAATTAGAGTCTCCCCTTCGCTGATTTGGTCACGTGCCTCAAAATGTAAACAAACAAACAGCAATAAACAGTATCAAACTGGTTTTTGCACCTCCCTTCATTTATTAATTTCATTATTATTACTACAATTTTTTTTTTTGGTTCTTCCTTTCTTCTTGTCATTATCAACAACAAGAATGACAGCCTCAATCTGACACTTAAAATCAACACAAACCCCTTAGCCATGTAAGTATTTTTCAATTCTACCATACTCTTTTTTACTAACTTGTCAAGCTCTTAAATAATGAATAACGACTCTCCCAAAAACGTCCGCTCATTCTGGTCGGATCTAGAGAGAGCTAAGGCTGACGACCCTGGTTCATCGCCAGCATCTTCAATGAGCTCTCCACGCACGCCTCTTCTTAATTCTGTCAAAAACTCTACTTTTATTATTTCTGACAGGTCACCCAAGCAGTCTTTCAATACTTCGCCGACTCTAACATTCTCATCATCGCCAAGGCAGCAGTCTTTTGGGTCCCGTCAAAAACATAGTATTTCACCTTCGCCAAACAACCAACAAAAGCCCGTCGCTTCAATATCTCCGGAGATAAACTCTGATTCGTCATCATCACAGTCACCAAAGCCGCCGCAATTTGTCAACCGGAACATTGCTTTGCTGAAAAAGTCATCTCTGCTACGCACGGGTTCCGTCGGCCGTTTGCAGGGCCCACGAACCATTGGATCTAGTTCCAATTTAAAGCCCAAAAAAGTCGTCAAGTTTGAGCAGGCAGCACCTCAAGTAATTCAGTACGAAACTCTTACACCGGAGCTTTCTTTAAAAGTAATGAATGGTACTCAGTTTTCAGATCAGGATGACCCTGAAAATACTTACAACTACGAAAACCGGAGATTTAGCCAAGAGAGTGATTCACACTCGCTGCTTGAAGACGATGGATACAATAGTATTCCAGTAGTTGAGCCACCCCTTTATGGAATTGCAATTTCATCTCCTATTCCAGGTTTTGCTGCACAAGAGGATGATCGGCCAGACAGTGCATCGCGCAGGCCGCTCCCCCAAATACCGCCAGATTCTGCTTCTTCGTCGCCTGTTGAGAAAATGTCCCCATCCCCAAATAGCTCAGGAACTGTCTGGACCATTGCTCCATTTTCCCCTAGTGACTCTCCTCTTATGAATAGCTCAAACGTCTTTCGTCAAAGCTCTCTGCTTGATTCCCAGCACAAAATTGTTACACTGCATCATTCTGGACAATCACAATTGCCCACCCACGTTGAAATCAATCCATCCGTACCACAACAAAGGCGGTCATTAGTAGAACACTGGAACAAGGGATCTGATGAGAGCTCTTCACCTGAGCTGACCACTAAGAAACTTCCTGCTCCGCCTGGCCCAGACAGCTATTATGGGCGGGCACTTCCTGCAATTAAGGAAGATACACTAAGCAGAGAAGTTTATGAAAATTACGATGATTACAAAAATGTAGACCCAAATGAGGAATACAATCTTTATCATAATAATTCACAATACGACCGCCATGAGTATGACGATCCATACTATGACCAAGAGAACTTAAATCATGACTACCCGGATCGTCACTATGGATATGATGACCATGAAGAGGTTGACTACCATCCTACCTATGAAAACAATCACTACCCATACGATAGCTATTATCACCCACGCCACTCTTCTGAAGGTTACCGCTCGCGCCATTCATCTGAAAGCTACCAGCGATCACATCATTCATCTGGCAGAGACTCTCAACATAGTTATCATGAAAGCTACGATGAGAGAAGTCTTTCTCGTCAAGAACTTGAAGTGAGAGATGAATACAGAGAAAACTACCGAGAGGCTCGTCACACCCCTGAAATAATACGCCGAAGTCTTCCAATTACCCCAGACAGCCCTCATCATTCTCTGCACTCACATGAACGATCCATGATTGACGAAGTTCCGCTCGACCAAAGAGAGTCTTACGACACTCGTCCAAGTTCAAGAAGAGGCCTTGGTTATGAAGATTTACCTGACCCCCATGAATACCCAGAAGATATCCCACAAGAAAATTATAAAGAAGACTATCATGGGGATAGTGATGATTCTCGTTTTCAAGATCATGAACCAGAAAACAGTGATGATAGTTACGAAGACCTACCAGATGATCAGGATTACGAGGCGGAGGCAGAGTTCAACTCAGAGGACGAAAATGATGAAGATGATTTTGAAAAAGAAGACACAGCTCATCTTCATGACAACGACCACCAAAGCGAAGAAGAGGACATACCATTGGAAGATGAATCCTCTCACAGTGACAGCAAGGGTGGTGAAAATGAAGAAGAAGAAGAAGAACCAGCATTTCATCATGGTTATCGTACTGTTTCAAATTCAAACAATGATCCCAGCTTTCACCAACATTACCGCGAATTTTCTCCTTCCCAGCAAGATATACCCAGAGATGCCTCTTTTATTCATCATCCCCAAGATTACCCGGAGCCTGACTATTCTGCTGAAGAACCTGTACCAAATATCAGTGATTACTACGATGTCCCTATAAAAAAAGAGCTTATTGATGAACTTCCCTTGTCTAAGCTGTCGTTGGAGGAACCTACATCTCTACCCTCGATTTCCGCAGTTCCCAAACCATCTCAGATTTCTACTACCACCACCTCACAGCTTCAAGACTATAGTGGTCAAGAGAGCAGCAGTCCTGATATTAACTATCCTATCGGTCATCCCCGTAGCCGTGTGACAAGCAGAAGTGTTTCTAGAAGCACTTCTCGTAGTATGTCAAAGATTGTGTCTGTCAAACAAGAGCCCGAAGATGAGGATTTTCACAGGCCTAGCCCCTCTTTTGCTGGAAACTCTTCTATCTCTCATCATTCTTTTGAAAACCAATCTACGACAGGTTTTTTATCATCAAAAACTCCGGAAGCTCAGGATTCTTCTGTTGAGCCTCGAATCAAGAATGAACCTATTGACGACTATCCCACTTTACCCGAGTCTTTCAACATCAAGCAAGAGCCCATGGATGAAGTTTACCAGAACATCAAAATTAAAAAAGAGCCTTATGAAGAACAAAGTCAGAATAGCTACCTTTCTAACTACCAGAGCCAGTATGCTTTTCCTACACAAACTGGTAATGCTACTATGAACCCTAATGTTTACACACAAAATGAGAAGCAATCAGAAAACTACTACATTAAGCAAGAGCCAGTACTTCCTGAAGATTACCAGCACCAGTCAAAAGAACAACAAAGCACTTTAAATCAATTCAAAGATGTGCAACAACCCATGCTATCCCCTCTTCCTTGTATAAATACTCCTAACCAGTTGAGCGAAACGGCTGTTACCGAGTCACCTGTAAATGAGGAAATTTCAGTTCAAAATGGCTATCAGGATCAAGATCAAAATCACGAAGATCGAGATGAACAGGATCAGTTTCAGAATACCGAGATTCCTTTAAACGAGCCTCAGACTATTGTTGCCACTGGCACAAATCTGAGGGCTCGTCCTAGTCTAACACCTGGAGACGTGTCTAAGTTCTCTGAGCTGAATGATTCTTTACAAAACAGAACCTCTACTGAAAATGATCAACCTTCTGACACTTCTCATATTATGAATGAGATTTCAAAGGTTCCTGTTCCAATGCTCACATTTGATTTTGATGATATAGTTTCTGAGAGTGAAAGTATTTTTGGTGACTTGGACAAGGAATTCGATAAAGTTCTTAACACTGAAAAGGTAGGTTTTTTTTTTTCTCTATTCAATCAAGTTGTCATTATTATTTTTTGAGTGTTTCACTAACCCCTTTTCAAATTTAGCGTGGATACAAAATTAGAGAAGCTCACGAAGTCGTGGTTGCTACTGGTGAACGGAAACGTACCGAAGCCCAACGTGCTGTTAGTGGTCCTGTTAAAAAGTTTAACCCTATTACTGCCAGCCCGGTTCCTCCCATGCCGAAAATTAATCTGGAGGAGCATCAAGCGCCTGTTAAAAGCAATCGCAGAAAATCGACTTTACTAGATACTGATCGTGGCCGTTTATTTGTTCGTGTGCTAAAACTGTCGAAAGTGTTACTTCCTGGTCTTGAAACCAAGAATGCTAACTATTATATGGTTTTAGACAACGGTCTTCACAGTATTACTACTCCTCTTAAGCCTTTTAGAAAGGAGTCTTTTCTGGAGCAGGAATTTGAATTGGTTGTTGGCACAAATCTTGAGTTCATTTTGACTTGTAAAGCCAAATGGCCTAAGGTAGCTTCCTCCCCTCTGCTTGACAACGTCTCAATTGCTCCTAGCACAAGGTCACTGGCATCTAGAGCCTCTATCACCAGCACAGCAAGAAGTGAGAAGCCTAGGAGCGGGTTTTCTAAGCTTTTTAGCAAGAAGAAAAATCTCGCTTTTGACAGTATTCGCCCTGTTGCCAGTGGTAGAAGTGTCATGTCAAATGCTACAGCCGTACCTCAGATTAGAAAAGATCCATGGGAAGATTTGACTGCAGTTGATGGATCTTTTGGTAGAATTTATATTGCACTTTCGCAATATGAGAATGAAATCTATGGTCGAGCAGCAACATTTGAAATCCCATTGTATAACGAATGGTCTACCAACCACATCTCTCTTTCAGGTATTGGCAAAAAGGTTAAAAAGGAGCCTTATCAGATTGGCACCTTGCAAGTGCAAATGATGTTTGTGCCAAGAGCTTCCAAGACTGAGGAGCTTCCTGGTTCTATCAAAGAGGCCTTGAATGATCTCAGAGACGCTTCTAAAATCAGAGAACGCAATAGCAAACCAGTAGTCATAGATGATAATGATAACGAAGAGGAGGAGATCAAATTCAATGGCTATCTGTCGCAGCTTGGTGGAGACTGTAAGTACTGGCGTCGCCGATTTTTTGTCCTTGACGAAACAACCCTTACGGCCTTTAGTGAGACTAGTCATAAGCCACGCGCAGTGGTCAACCTGAAGAAGGCGATTCGCATCATTCAAGACAAGGACACTCTTATAAAGCCCTCTTCTGACAAGCGCCGCAAATCCGGTTTTGCTGAAAATGAGGATGGCTACTTATTTGCAGATCAAGGTTTCCGTATCTCGTTTCTTAACGGTGAGGTCATTGAATTCTACGGTGACAACAAGGCTGACTGGGTCCAGTACCTTAACAAGGTCATTGATGCAAAGGACGTCCTTCTTGCAAAAGAACAAAAGCGCAGGCAAAACTTTGAACAAGGCCAAAATGATCTTGCCAAGGAAAAGCCTTGGGTTAGTCTCCTTCTTGACTCCAACACCTGAGCTGCCATTTTTCGAAAATAACTTCTGTGAACTGCTCTCTTCTGTAAACCTTTTTTTCTTTTATTTCTTTGTTTACTAAGAACAATTACACTAAAGATAATATTTATTTAATTTCGATTTGACTTGATTAGACTAAATCTTAAAGTAGCTGTTTCTTTAATTTTTTTTTTTTTTTTTCGATTGATATTACTTTTTTGTTACTGACGATGGTATTTTAATTTTTTTTTACTCCCAGTCGTCGTCGCTATCGCTCTCCTGCTCTGTCTTTGCAGGGGCCTTCTTAATGTCTTTGGTCACCTTAGACTCGGTTGTGGAAGCAGATACGGGCTCGACAGTAGCGGAAGAAGTAGCATCGACAGCAACGGCAGCAACGGCAGCAACGGCAGCGCTAGCAGCCGTGGCCTTTGAAGGCAGATCAGTAGTTGACGTGGTGTTTGAGACCAGATCATACGAAGACTCGCTTGACGGCCTTGAGGATAAAACTTTCTCTTCCTCATCCTTCTTGTTGGCTTTTTCAGTCTCATCCTCGTCCTCCTCATCGTCGTCGTCCCAACCCAGCTCTTCCTCCTGGTTGACGTCGGCACCCACAAGTACTTTCTTGCGTAGCTCTTCTTGCGTTGCAATCTGTTCGCGCATGAAGTAGTAGCGAGTCCAAAACTCGCTGTAACGCACCGTTTTTTCACCGTCATGCGCTGTAGTCAAATCTTCCATAAGAGTACGTAGCTTGGGGTATTTCTTAAGATCAGCAGTAATCTGATCAGTTTGCTTGTCAATGTTAAACTTAGCCTTGAACGTATCGTAACCTGGGTCGGTAATAGTGTCGAGCAGGAAAGGTTCTTTAGAGGTGTGCAAAGCATGTAATTGGGCGTCCTGGCGGGTAGAGTAAATCTGGTTGCGGATATCTTCAGGCACGTTGAAAATGACTTCTGATTCACCAGCGGCCGTCGAGGTACCTGTAGAGGAAGCGCCCACTGGCGCCGCCACGTTGACAGCATCTTTGAGGATAGATTTAAAATCAGTACCAACACGTTGCAAGTATGAGCCCGCTTTGTTCTCAATGATCTCCAAATCTCGATCTAGCGAGTCAATGTAATTCTGTGCCTTGCTCGAAAGCATGCTCAGCATATTCCCACCTGTCTTCTGTTGTTGTGATTGATCAGGTTTGAGAGTCTCTTGTGAGCCATCTAGCGATTTGTCTCCACTGTTTTCAATGGCAGATTTGTTGCTATCGTATGTATTCTTGTTGCTGTTGCTGGTGTCATAATCGGGGCCCGCGGTGCTAGTAGAAGCCAGCAGGTCATCAATTTCGCTACGTACAGCCGCTAAATCTTTGCCGGCCTCAACGAGCGTGGTTTCTCCAACTTGCTTTACCTTGCTCCATAGACCAGATGCCCAACTAGATGTAGCACCAGCCCATTTGTTAGAAGCGGTAGTTGTAGACAACTTCTGGAACGCATTCTCTATACTGTTTTCAAATCGCTCGGCGGCCTTGTCAATACTGCTATTGGGCTGTGAGGTGCTGCTTGCGTTTGAATTGCCTAATGTTGACGCCGCATCGCCTGAGGTGGGTTGAATATGGTCATAAATGTCCATTATGTTATTCTAGAGGTATGTGTCTGAGGGGCAAAAAAAAATAAAGATACGGGGAAATTTGGGTGTGAAGGAGGAAAAAAGACAGAAAAGATGGGTTAAGGATGTTGTTGTTGTTGTTGTTGTTGTTGTTGTTGTTGTTGTTGTTGTTGTTGTTGTT